>PVJC01042799.1:0-14780 GCA_004026665.1 Murina feae
GATTTTTTGCAGAGAGGAAGGGAGAGGGATAGAGAGGTAGAAACATCAATGAGAAACATTGATCAGCTGCCTCCTGCACACCCCCTACTGGGGATGTGCCCACAACCAAGGTACATGCCCTTGACCGGAATCGAACCTGGGACCCTTGAGTCCGCAGGCCAACGCTCTATCCACTGAGCCAAACCGGCTAAGGCCTGAGGTATTTCTTGAAGAAATCAGGTTGGATGTTCTCTGCAGGTGTGGGGCAAGTCGTGAGTGTAGGATGGGAGGTGGGGGACAGGGAGGTGATGGGGGGGACTGGCGGAGGACATGCATTGACAGCGTTTGCCGCCCCTCATCGCCTTCCGCAGACAAAAGCCTACAGGTTTAGGGAACAGGCCTCCATTGAGGAGAAGTTCTCCTCTGCTTTTCAGCATCTCAGTCCCTGGACTCCTTCCTTTTCACCGTGATGTTTTCCGCCCGAAATCTTGTATGGCTTGGGGGCAGGCCAGAGGAGGGAGGGATTGGGGGCCCAACTGGGGATTGTGGGGAGCAGGAGGAAGAGTAAAGAAAGAAAAGCAGCTGGAACTCATCTCCTGGGGGCTGGCCAAGAAGGAGGCCCAGGCCCTGGGAAATCAGCTCGCCTCCTGTTCCACACCCCCTCCCGGCTTCCTTTCAGTCTGTGTGACTCAGGGACTTGGCCCACTTGGGGCAGCTCCCAACAGCAGGCGCTGCAGACGTCCCACCCACAGGGAGGCCCCACTGGGAGGGGAGATGTGCTTTCAAGCTGCGAGGAGCCAGTTGCCAGATGTCCTTCCAAGTGTTCACGCTGCAAATCAGGGGGGAAAACCATCTCTGGGTGGGCACGACTCCAGTCCACAGGGCAGTGTAAGTACTGGACTTGTTAGAAGGAGAATTTTAAACTTCAGTATTATTTCTGCAAGACAGTGTCCTCCAGAGAGCTCAGCCGTGGGGAGGAGCCCATGTGGCAGGAACGGAACCAGGAAAGGAGGTTGATTGAATGAATGTGGGGGAGAGTGAGAGAATTGCTATGGTGGGCCTGAAAGTCATTCCAGACTTGTTTTAAATTTTGAGAAAATTCAGTTATTCTG
Source organism: Murina feae (assembly GCA_004026665.1). Classification (NCBI taxonomy): domain Eukaryota; kingdom Metazoa; phylum Chordata; class Mammalia; order Chiroptera; family Vespertilionidae; genus Murina; species Murina feae. The sequence goes on from PVJC01042799.1 coordinate 1,092, forward strand.
GAGGCATATTTGGGCTGTGCATGAGGTCAGGAGAAACTATGTGAGCAAATAGATCACGTCATGTCATTCTCCTGCTTAAACCAGGGGGAGCTGCCATTAGAGTAAAAATAAATTCCCAACTCCTGCTGCAGCCTGCAGACTTCACAACAGGCCTGGCCTACACATTTCCCACTCATTTCCCACCCAAAAGGCTCTAGCCATGCTGCTTCTTAGGATGCCAGGGGCTCCAAAGTCAGGGTCTCGGCATCTGTTCTGCCCTTTGCCTGGAAAACGGTTGCTCCTGGCCTCAGCTTATGATAGTGCTTTTCAAATACAGGTCGTGACCCATTAGTGGGTGGTGAAATTAAATTTAAAGTGGATTTAAATACAACAGACAATATTAGAGTGTATCATATAATATGAATTTATATCCTATATAATAAAAGCCTGATATGCAAATAGACTGAATGGTGGAACAACCAGTCGCAATGACATGCACTGACCACCAGGGGGCAGACACTCGACACAGGAGCTGCCCGCAGGCCCTGGCCAGCCAAGGAAGGTGTCGGGGGAGCCCCCCCTGATTGCCCCACCAGTCTCCCCATAGATCGGCCCTGATTGCTGGCTAGGCCTAGGGACACTACCCATGCACGAATTTTGTGGACCGGGCCTCTAGTTATTTTATGAAACATGGTCATGTGTATGAGTATTCTAGATTATGGCATAACATAAAATCCTTTTAACTAGTCTCAGTCATAAACTATGATAGATAATTTAGGCTCTTCTGCTCTCCCCCAAGGAGTTACTTTTGATTTATAAGAAGCTTTCTGATCTCTTTGTAGTGGCACTATTATGAATGTTCAATAGAAATGAGCCTGGCTTCAAATATCATTAGCCAGCTTTAAAAAGTTTTCATGTATCATGTTTGAAAATTGGTTAGAAACTTACAGTCTCCATATTGTATGCCTTCATGAAATTAATAGAATGGTTTGCATATGAAACCCATGATTAAAAGTTCTATAGCAGTATTATTTAGCCAACCCAACAGCCTTTCCCAAACTCCTATTTCCTCACCATGTTTTACTACAGAGGTTGGAAAAGTTAAATAAAAGCTTCCAGACTCCCTTGCAGCTAACAATGGCCATGTGATACAGGTCTGTTTAATGAGATACAAATGAAAGCCTGTTCTAAAGTTGACAGAGAAATGTTTATTTTTCTAATAAAAGAAGCTCTGGTTGGCATTGCCTATTTCTCTCCTTTTCTTCCTTTGAATGCAAATGTGATGCTTATAACTGTTTTTGGATTAGCAACAAGTCATATTTTTGATGATGGGGGAAAGTCCCAGAAAATCACAGAGATGCTGGTGCTGATAATTGGCAGTTCTGCAAGCTCTGCTGGTATCGCATTTGCTGGTGTCCCAATGGATAAAGCCAAGCTCAGAGTCATATGGCAGAGAACTACAACGGTGTGGATATCAGAAAACATGATTCCTTGGAGCCATGAATACATTGGAACCAGTAATACATTGGAGCCATTAATCTAACAATCTATTATTTCCTCTATCACTTCCTCAAGACACTTTATTTCCATCTGTTAGAAAATTATTGTAGTATATTTATATTATTAGAACAAGACACTTGATTAGTCCCCAAAATTATTGCATAAATATGTAAAACTTTTGTCTAAATTGTGAATTTTAATGTGTCTTTGGTGCTTCATATCTTATACCATGCTTTACATTTTATAATGTCTTCTATCACTATCTCCAAAATTCCATTTACCTACAGCAAGCTGCCAAGATTAACTCTCTGATCGAGCCTGCAACCCAGGCATGCCCTGACTGGGAACTGAACTGTGACTTCCTGGTTCATAGGTCAACACTCAACAACTGAGCCATGCTGGTTGGACCAAGATTAACTTTTTAAGCAAGATAACAACAGCAATGAATATATTTTGGGCCCTTCTAGTATTCCAGGTACTATGCTAAGTATCTCATTTAATCCTCACTGCAACCTTTGAAAGCAAGTATCTTTATTATTCCCATGTTCTAGGTAAGGAAATTGAGACTTAGATGTATTATGTGCCTTCCCAAAACGACACAGTTAGTACAAGGCAGAATGAGACTGGAACTCAGGTTTGCCTGCAAAGTGCCGTTGGGCATCCTCTGAGTAGTATTTCTCACAGGGAGATCTCTGGACCACCTCCCTCAAAGTGACCTAAAGCGTTTGTTAAAATGCAGAGTCCTGGATTGCACCCCAGACTGATTGGCCCAAAGATCAAAGCTTGAACTTCTTAGCAAAGTTCCTCATACTTTGGCCTTTGCCTTCCTATCTAGCTTCATGTTGGCGTGGCCCTCCCCACTCCTGCCACTGACCCTGCACAGATGCACACATTGCAGATACACACAGAAGTACACGGCACACTTGAGTATGCTGGGCTCTTACCTTGGATGACGCAATTCCTACTTGTGGAATAATAGCTCCACTTCTTCCTACTTGCCTAATCTTGTGAAATTCCTTTTCTTGTTCAAGACTCAGCTTCTCTGAGAAACCTTTCCTTGTGGCCTCTTCCACCACTTGCATGCTGCTGCTTCTGAGGTTTCCTTGGACCCTCACAGCTAGCACTTCTCCATGCTTACCTTGGCAGCTCTCGCTTGCTGGGATCCAGGAGCATTTAGTAAGTCTTATTAAATGTGTTTCAATACAGTCAAACGCATTAAAACAACATTTCTAAGGTAAAAACCACAACTTAATAATAAACTAAGGCCTTATCGCTCAGGTTAGACTAAAGAAACAAAACATACAGAACCATAAAGCCAGACAAATTTTTAAAACAAAATAAAACAGGAAACAGGAAGGGGGTAAAGGTTGATTTCTTAGCTTATAAATGGAGATTCAGAATGTTTAATGCTAAATGCTAGTACTTAGAGTAAATATAGGTTTAAGAATATTTACTTGTTTTATTTTTATTATAGAAAACATTCTGTTCTCAACATTCTGCTGCTCTTTCAAATGATGCAATTCTAAAACACTTTCATTAATTCAAAAATAGATAGTGAAAAGCAATTAAGGTGATTTAAAAATACCCTGTGTGTGATACTATAAAACCAGCTGTGGTTCTAAAAGAATGACATTAACAGCTGCCATCTAGTCGTTGGTATTGAGCATCTAATTGGGGAGGAGTGGAGTGGGGCTGTCTCAGGCTGCCCAGACCTAGGGGTGGGGCTGACAGCCTGTGGAATCAAATACCCTTTGTTGTCCCTGCTCAAATTCATCAGTAGCTTGTTGAGAGCTAGATAAGAAGAGTGATAATTGGGCCAGATGGTTCTTCAAGGGGAAATGGATATCCAAGTTTTCAACTGGGGCCCCAAATTCACATGAGCCTTCTATTTAGACCTCAGATGATGTCTTTCAGAAACAGTATATTGCTTTGGAGTGTGTGTTAAGGATTAATTTGTTTAATGTAAACATTTACAATATTCACCAATTTTTGTGATTTTTAGCATTCATTAGTTTTTCATTATAAAGTATCCTGGGAGCTCAGCCAGTGTGGATCAGTGGTTGGGCATCGACCCATGAACCAGGGGATCATGGTTTGATTCCCGGTCAGGGCACGTTACAGGCTCTATCCCCAGTGGTGGTGAGGAGGAAACTGGTCTTACAAGGCCTGTCAAATCATAAAAACTGTGAACAATGCACTGCCCTGGGGACATGGGGAGGAGAAGGTTGTTATCGCTGGACCCAGGACAGATCATAAGATATGACCTGGGAACCCCCAACACCTAGGGGCCTTCCTGTAAGCCCACGAAAGGGGGTGGAACCATATCTGTAAGACCAATCTGTAAGACAAAGACCCCAACGGGGATATATATAGACAGGCTCTCTGCATGTTTCTTCACTCTGATTTGGAAATTATTCCTGGAGTCCACTGGTGTAATTAAAACAGTATCCCTCTACTTCTTTAAAGTCTCGCTTAGTTTTTCTTAGACTTCTGCAACAGTGGTGGTGGGGCGTGCTAGAGGCAGCCAGCCATCGATGATTCTCATTATTGATATTTCTGTCTTTCTCTCCTTCTCCCTTTCTCTCTCTGAAATTAATAAACACACACACACACATACACACATCTATCTATCTATCTACCTATACTAGAGGCCCAGTGCACAAAAATTTGTGCACTCGGGTGGGTCCCTCAGCCCGGCCTGTGCCCTCTCGAAGTCTGGGACCCCTTGGGGGATGTCCACCTGCTGGCGTGCCTGGCCAGCATTGGTGAGGGGCTGATGGCAGTTTGCAGGGTTGCCAAGCCCCCTAGTGGGGACACTCACCCCATGAGGGTGTGGCCAGCCGAGGGCTGTTTCAGGCTGCCCACAGCCCCTTTAGGGTTTGGGTCCCTACTGGGGTGCCTGGCTAGAAGCAGGTATCAGGGATTTATTTAACTTCTATAGTTGAAACTTTGTTGCCTTGGTCCCCTGCCCCCCCCTCCCCCAGCCTGGGTTGCCCCTGACAATCCAGGGTCCCAGCCTGGCAGGTATCTGGGTTTGTTTATCTTCTATAATTGAAACTTTGTAGCCTTGAGTAGAGCTCAGGTCCCACAGGGCCCTGGCTTCCTCCATTGCCTGGGGCAACTCCAGCTCTGTGGCTGCCGCCATATTAGTTGAGTTACTTTGCATATTTGCTCCTGATTGGTTGGTGGGTGTGGCTTGCGGGCATGGCTTGTAGGTGTAACAGAGTGAGGGTTAATTTGCATATTACTCTTTTATTAGATTATATCTATATCTATATCTATATCTATATCTATATCTATATCTATATCTATATCATATCATAGACTCAGCTAATGGAAGTTGCCTGGGGCTCTTGACCTCTTCGTGGAGGTCCCCTCTTCAGTCACTGGCAGCCCCTGTCTGAGCTGATGGAAATATTGCCAAGGTCAGAATTAGGTCCAGGAAGAATGACTGAGAAACCACTGAGTAAGGTAACAGGAGGTATTTTGTTGTAGAGGGAGGAAGAAGGAAGACTATAAGAGATTAGGTGTGTGAGGAGGGGTGAGGTACCCCATGCTCTCAGGGTTCTCAAAAGGAAATCTGGATTTACATTTTATTTTATCCAAATGTCTTTGCCTTTCTTAGAAAGGAGAAACCAGGGCACCAAAGCCAGGATCCTAATGTTCAAAAACTTGAAAGCAAATCCTAGGATACCTGCCTGCTTGAGAGACTTGGGGACAGACATGGCATATGGAGAAGGAGGGCCTGACTTCCTATCTTAAAGGGAAAGGAAACCCATGTACTTTTTACCTCCGCCACCCTCGCAGGCAGCTCTGACCCAGCCTCTGACCCCTAGGAGGGCTGCTCGGCCTCAGGACCAGGGGCCACTACGAGAGGCTGCAGAGCTTCCTACTAGGCATGCGCTGGCTCAAGAGGGGAAAGCAGCCCTTAGCAAAGCAAGGAGTAAGAACTGCTGACTAGGGTCACCCTCCCTCCCTAGGAACCCAGGGGAGGGCTTTGCAGAGCTGGTGGTGTCCTGGAGAAAGGGTGGCTTTTGTGAAAAATGCAGCATCAGCTGGATGCTTGGAATGACTGCTCCAGACCTTTCCAAGTTCTCCTCCAGGAAGGGCACTGGCGCCCAATGAGAGGGTGTGAGGACTCGCTTCCCCCAGACAGGGCCGGCCTGTGGGCCGGTGCCCACACTGGGCGGGGAAAGGTCTGGAGGGCAGCCAATAGAGAAGGCCCCTGCGGTGGCTCCTTAGTGAGCTCATCCACCCAGGAGGTTAAATGACAGGCAACTGTGTTGCCCAAGAAGCAGTTCGCACAGCTCCAGGTTAGAGAGCTAAGCAATGCGTAATCAGGACCATTTCCTGTGAGTGTGACTCACAGCGGAGGGTGTGTAGCAGGGAGTGGGAAGACAGGCTGAGAGAATTTACCCTTTTCTACTAGCAAAAGTGGAGAGGATGAGCAATGGCAATAAATCAGAAAGACATTTCTCAGAAATCTAAAAAGAAAGTGATTTTGTACAGATATGATGAACATTTCAAAACGATTTTTTGACTTGCACCGTCTAATGGATTTGATTTTCAAGCTGTGCAGGGCTCTTTGTGATGAATAAACATGTTAGGCTTTTGCAGCTTATGTAACAAGCTGCATCCTTTTTATTTTTTATTTTTTTCACAGAGAGGAAGGGAGAGGGATAGAGAGTTAGAAACATTGATCAGCTGCCTCCTGCACACCCGCCACTGGGGATGTGCCTGCAACCAAGGTACATGCCCTTAACTGGAATCGAACCTGGGACCCTTCAGTCCGAAGGCTGACACTCTATCCACTGAGCCAAACAGGTCAGGGCTCATTTTTTATGTTTAATGCATAAAGGGAAGCCACATGGAAATATGGATGAGGCATGGAACCCCAAGATTTTAATAAATCCCAAAGACAAAAACTAAGCTCCTTGTTTGGGATGAATAATTTCTTTGCCAACTGCCTATTAAGCCATTTTGATTCCAAGTCAGGAGAGGAGGCGAGGGGGACAGGGAGGGCAGGGAGGAAACGTTTTTTTAGGGTGCATTTAGCCATGCATTCCTGCTTCCTGCCCATGGCATTTCCTTTAGATCTGTTTTTATTTTTCTTCTCTGAGCTCTTTCAACATTCTTCAGCTTACAGACGGGCAGTGAGGCATGAAGAAGGTGAAGTATATAAACCGGGACTCAAAGTGAACTTGGGTCTCAAATAGACTTCTCTTTACACTTCACTACCTCTGGTACAGGCTGGACTCCCAGCCTCTCCCCACCACCCCACCCCCACCCCATTTCCAGGCGACTCCCTTGCCATTCCCATGCAGTTGTGGGCTCAGAGCTGATCTCAGGGGTGCGGGAGGAGCAGAAAGACCATTTGGTTCTAGACTCAAATTCATCAAAGGTCTCAAGTGTTGAAACAGGAATTTTGGGAGGTAAAAAAGACAGGTTTTAGGAAATTTTAGAAATTAAGGGGACCATGAAGGTAACACAGGGCTGCAAAGCGGCAAAAGGTATATTTCCATAGAATGAGGGACCTGGGAACAGCAAAAGGTCTATATTTACAAAATAAAGGGAAGGAAGCCCTTCATCCAGAAGGAGAGGAAAGCCCAGAGGGAATAGGGAAACAATAAGGAGGGGGGGGGGGGAGAACCTCACATGTCCCATGTGAAGTTGGACCTTTGAGCCCAGGAGTTACTATAGTAACCAGTCCAAGGGAATAGTGACCAATGAGAGGGGGTATCAAGGCACCAGGATCTGCAGCCTTTATAAGCCATAGGGAAAAGGAACTCAGTGGGACTCTCCCCGCTCCCTGCGAGGGAGTCTGTACTTGTTCTTTAATAAATCTCCACATTTGCTATACCATCTTCTGTCCGTGGATTCATTCTTTGACTCCGGCGGACAAAGAATCCGGGTTCCAGTCCAAAAATTCCGTTTCAGTGTGACTTTGGCACTATCCCCAGATGAGCATATGCACAGTCATATTAGTGCATTCTTGTCAAGAGCACTGACGGACAGACGGCTGTTAAGGTGTTTGTACCTTTTTGCATGTCTTCCTTTTAAAACCAAAGTCAGAGCTTCGAAATGAAGTGGCCCAGGGCTCTTTCACCTTCTGAGAGGACTTGCATGCATTGTTGTCAATCACACAGAGAGGAATCAGGTTTCTTTTGCGTAGCGTCGTCCTTGATGCATTGCGGGAAGTTCTCCCCGTGGCTTGGCACCCTGGGTCTCCAGGAAGGCGCAGCTTTCTTGGATCTGGTTTCACGGCACCTTCTGAACTGTCAGTGGAACTTGTGGGGTCCTTGTGGGGCGGATGGGGAGCTGACGGGAAAGTCGTGCGACCTTTTTGCCCTTGGCCACAGCAATGCTCAGTCCAGTGAACGAAAAGGGGCTAATCTGCCAGGTTCAGGGAAGGCCAGTGTGGCGGCCTTGCCAACTCAGAGACCTAGAGTAACCACAAGGTTGATCTGAAATCAAAACTTCTAGAATTAAGAAGCAGTTTCCGGTGGTAGTTGGTGGTATCTTCCCTGACAAAGGCCAGTGTTGACCTTAACTGAGCCCATTCTTTTTGCTTCTATGATAACATATCAATGTCAAAGTCATTTTCCTTTCCCTGGACCCCTCCTGTGGAGACCACCAATCCCCTGATTGTTACTGAGCTAATTGTTGACTAAACTACCCACCCAGCACCCACCTAAGTAAAAGAAGTATGTGTCTATCATTTCACTTTCTAACCAATCCCAGAGTCTCCCGCCCCCCCATGCTCGGTTTTCTCCCGTCTCCCTAATCAATCACCAATGGATTTTGTGTAACCCACTCTTCGGATTGTAATATTTACAACAAGGTGCAAAGCCGCCGGTCCAGGGAGCATTATCTCAGTCCGCTGAGGTCCTGCTTCCCCGGCAGCCGTGACCCTGTGGCTCAGGTAAGCTCACAGAAGTCTTTCCCAGGTTTGCATGTTTCTTACTTGACAGTCCCCACACTGGGACAGGTGCCCAGGTGTCTCCCTCTGCTCCTGCTCCAGAAAGGGCCTCTGGAGGGACGCTGAAGGAGACATAACGAAGCACGAGTGTTCCCACTCTGGGTGATTCCCACGCCCTGGGGAGTTGCAAAGCTGGTGGGCGGGGGGGAGCAGCTAGGGCTGCGGGAAGCTCGCTGTGAGCAGCCTGACCGCGTGGGCCTGGACTTGGTGTAAAGGTTGCGAGGGGAGGACATCAAGGCAAGTCAGAGAAAAACAAGGTTTGAGACCTTGATTCGCGGCTTTTTCATCTTTGCGATTCCTGAGAGGAAGCAGAGAGGAGAGGGGAGAGGGTCAAGGCGGGAGCCCACAGCGGGCTAGGAGATGGGGGGGGGGAGAGGAGTGGGCCGCCCCCACGCGGCACCGCGGGCAGATGACCCCTTCACTTGGCAGCTCCAACCAGCACGGAGCTCCCTCCTGTGGCCCATGAGGACAGTCACCAGGGTAAGGCCTGTGGGGAGATGGGCCCTGGGAAGAGAATGACCACACGGAGTGGCAGCGCTGATGCCGACATCCAGGCATAGTCACCATGGGCAGTCAGAGCACGGGGCTTAAGTCAATGTGGTTCCAATTGATCATGTTCACTATAGTGAGGGGGAATTGTGGGGCGGGGCAGGGAGGCTGTAAGCACCTGGAGGGCGGGGCCCCTGCCTGTTTGCTCACTGCTCCTCACTCCCATCAGAACAACTAATGGGGGACAGGTGTAATGAGGGCAGCGCCCACTGACCACTTGCTTGTGAAATTATATATATGCCATATGTGACGTGTGCATATGTGTGTATGTGCCCCATTTTACTAGTACAAATGGTGAAACTGAGGATGGGACAGTCACATAGCTTGTGCAAGGTGACAGTGAATCTGGGTTTGAATACAGTTGTCTGTTTTTAATCAGAGTTCGGTAAACAGATGAGAGATTTTTGAAATGAGAAGTTGAATTATTAGGGAAAGTCTAGAGCAGTGGTTCTCAACCTTCCTAAATGCCACGGCCCTTTAATACAGTTCCTCATGTGTGGTGACCCCAACCATAAAATTATATTCGTTGCTACTTTATAACTGTCATTTTGCTGCTGTTATGAATCGTAATGTAACTATCTCATATGCAGGATGTATTTAGGCGACCCCCATGAAAGGGTCATTCGACCCCCAAAGGGGTCGCTACCCACAGGTTGATAACCGCTGGTCTAGAGCTTTCAGAGATTGGGGAGCAATTGATTGAGGACTTGAAGAATGACTAGGAGTCCCAGGGCTTTTGGGGGGGGGGGGCGGTGGCTGCGCTCTGAAGGCAGTGAGAGTATTGTAGTCACCTGGAAGGCTTGCTCATGTCTTCTATTCATGGCAGTTCAACAGGAGTTGGGCCCATTGCCTGACTGGATTCTGGGTCAGTGGCACAGGCACTGGCACTCAAGGTGCAGGGAGTGTGTGAACAAAAAGAGGAAAGTAAATTCTGGTGTCTTCATGCGGAAACACATCCCATGGGAGAGTGAAGGGGTGGGGCTATTGATTTGGACAAAGTTGAACAAAGTGAAGTTTATTTTTGCCACCCTGAGCTGTCTACATTTTCCCTCCTAGATCTTTCTAGTCTGGTAGATGCCTAACTGCTTTCTGCCTCTCTGTCTAGATCAGTACTTGGGAAAAAAAAACCTGTAACTCATTCACACTCAGGTGCAAATGACTAATGGCATTTCTATCTTCAACAGGCATTTAATGAGCCTACCGTGCAGGATAGGTAGATAAATAGAATCGATAGAATAGTGATTAAAACAGTAAAAGGTTAGTAGTAGAATCTAGGTGGTGAGGATATGTTTTCACTGTAAAATTCTATTTTTGTTGTATACTTGTAAACTTTCAAGGCCTTGATGCCTATGTGAAAAAATGAAGGAGGGAGTACGGGTCAAATATAAGACAAATTTTTGTCCTTAAAGCGCTTTCAGTCATTAGAAGAGATAGTGCACATAGACCAATTACTGGGTTCACAATCTGGGGTACTATTTGAGATCTTAAGGGAGGTCCTTTTCCTCTTTTTGTGTTCTTTTCCTTCTCCCATCTATAAGGCTGACTGGGGAAACTAGGAGCCTGCAGCACTTTTTGCCTTTTATGCCCAGAAGTCCAAACCCTTGGAAAAGGAAATACCTTGGGACAAAACCCCGCTCTTAGCAGAGCAGAGGACACGTGCTGATTGCTAACCCCCAGATCAGAAGGAGGTTCTGGAAACGGGGCTCTGCTGGCTTGTGTGGTGAAGTACAGGCACTCCTCAGAGATATTTCAGGTTTGGTTCCAGACCTATAATGGGACCAGGGCCTCAGTAAAGTGAGTCATAATCTTTTGCTGGTGGAGGGTCTTGCTTTCTGTTAAAACGTGACACCTATGAAGCACAACAAAGCGAGGAATACATGTGTGTTAGAAATGACTGTGTGTGGTTTAGGAGAGGGTAACCACCCTCTCCTAATTTATTGACCAAACCAGGACACATTGGATAGTGAAAGGGGGCACTATTGATCATTATACTGGGGCAATAAGAATAAACCAGGTAAACTGGGATGTATAAACTGGGAGCAGAGGCTGCCTCTGAGACTGGAATGCCCTAAGCAGGGCACAGGAGGATCAAGCTCTGGGCATAAAGGGGCGGTGCAAATAGGAGTGATGGCTGTGTATGTCCCAGTGGTAACCTAGTGACAAGTAATTGATAGGGCCTCCCACCCCTACTCCTTGCCCCAGGCCCTAGAACCCTGACACAGGGTGATGCTCGGGGAGGGAAGTGGGTCTGGAAGCAATCAAGATGAAATGAGTATTACTCATCTATTCATTAAACCTAGAAAGGGAAAAGGAGAGAAGAAACTACTAATAAACCTTTAATAAGCCTCATAAGAACAGGGATCCTGTCTGTTTTGTTCAACACTTTCTAGCAGAAGCATTTCAAAGTCAAACGTAAGTATTTGTTGAGTAAATGAATGAATGAGTGAATGAATGAATAAATTAAATTGGTGTTCCAGGAAGAATGATATCAATAATAACAGAAAGACAGACAGGACGTGAAATAGATTCAGGAGGAAAGATAGTTTTGGTTTTGAAAATACTAGCTTGAGGTGGCAGTGGTATAGTTCCCAGGACCTGTGTTCAAAATCAGCCAGCTGTGTGTGAGTAGAGCTTTAAGGCAGGTTAGTGCTGGGTTTGGGAACCAGGTGCATGTTGGTAGTGAGCATCGTGGAGTGAATATGATCACTTGGGGAGTAAACAGAATAACACTCATAGCTGGGGCTCTTGGAAAAGGAGGCAAAGGAGTGATCAATAACAAATGATCAAGTTATTTGAATCACAATAAAGATCAAATGTTTGTGTTAAAGGAATTACTTTCAAAGAATGAAATTTCACTCACACGGAAGGTGGAATGGGAAAGAATGGACCACCTCAGTCTGCAAGTAAACATTATCCACTGAGGCAGGTTTTGAATTGCCACCAATATCTATTTTTTCTTTGTAGTAATAGAGGATCTTTGTCCTCACTGATGTTTTACCCCCAATAATTTACTTGTAAAATTTCAAACATACAACAAAAGTAATTTTACAGCAAAAACACATAAACCTGTGACATAGATTCTACCACTAACCTTTTACTATTCCTGGTTTATCACTAATATATTTATTCTATTATACTTCTGTCTATCCATCAATCCATTTTAATTTTTGACACATTTCAAATAAAATTACATACATCTTACATTTTTCAGTATGCTTGTTATTACCAGAGTTCAATATTTATTTTCTTTTTGTGTAAAATTTAAACACAATAAAATACACAAATTTAAAAAGTATATGCACTGAATTTTCCTCAAACATCCTATATAATCCTATATAATCAAGATGTAATATACAAATGGTCATTACATAATGACCAAACACATAACGACCGGATCACAGATCAGCAGGACTGTGGGGCAGCAAGATACAAGCGGGCAGCAGAGAGCTACAGGAGAAGACAGGGCAGCAAGCAATGGGGGGTATGGTGGGGGGGGCGGTGGGAGGGGCAGGGCTGTGTGGATGCTACAGGAGGGCAGCAGCAAGCTACCGGCACATGGTTTCGTGTGCAGGGATACTAGTTATATTATAAAAGTTTCCCAAATATACAGCAAAGTTGGAAGAATTTTGTAATGATCCCTGTATATTTATTCACTACCTAGGTTTCACCATTGACATTTTCTTTGACTTGCTTTATCACAATCGATCCCTTCATGTGTTTCTCTATTTGTTAAGCAACCTAATTTTTGAGGCATTTCAAATACTTTCCTTCTCCCCAATACTTAGGCAGGCATATCATAAACCACAGATAGATGGGTATTTACAGTTTTCTTTCTTTTGATGTAAAATTTACATTTAGTAAAATGCACACATCTTACATGTATAGCCATTGACTTGTCACAAACGTACACTCGGGTGTGATCAAACCCCTATCCAGACAGAGAGCATTACTGTCACCTCAGAAAGTTCCCGCACACTTCTTCCCACTCAGTCCGTGTCCTCATTCGCCCCAGAAACAATCACAGTTTTAACATGTTCCCACTGTAGGTTTGACTTGCAAATAGCATCATACAGTATGTATTCTTTGTGAAGGCTTCTGTCGCACAGCATGGTATTTTTGAGATCCATTCATGTTGTTGCTAGTATCAGTGGTTCATGCCTCTGTCACTGAGGTGCATTCCCTTGTTTGAATGTGCCACGTTGTTCTGTTGGTGGGTGTGGATACCTGCACTGTTTCCAGTCAGGGATGTAATGAGTAAAGGTGCTATGAATGTTCTTCATACAAGTCTTTTTGTGGACACCTGTTTTCATTTCTCATGGATAGAGTCTTAGGACTGGAATTGCTGGGTCTTAAGGGCACATATATGTTACATTTTATAAGAAACTGCCAGGTGTTTTCCCAAAAGTGATTGTACTACATACTTCCATCTACAGTGGATTAGAGGTCTGGTTGCTCACAAATGTTCCAGTGTTAGGAATTGTTAGTCTTTCTAATTTTAGCCATTCTGGTGGGTGTGTGGTGATACCTTGTGGTCTTTTAAATTTGCATTTTTCTGATGATTAATGATGGTGTACATTGTTCATATGCTAGTTGGCCATTTGTATATCTTCTTTTGTGCAATATTTGCTCAAATTTTTGCCATTGGTTGTTTGTCTTTTTCTTATGTCGTAGAAGGTCTTTAG
>PVJC01042800.1:0-14198 GCA_004026665.1 Murina feae
TAACACACGCAGTGTCCCGGGGGGGAGCCCGCTGTGTAACACACGCAGTGTCCCAGGGGGAGCCTAGGGGGGATTTTCCCACAGACCTGACTGTGCAGCTGGGGCTCCATTCAGCAAAAGGATGTGCCCGTCCTGACAACTCGCGTGGAGGGTGCCGTGGCCAGGGCAGACTCAGCTCCTTCCCGTCGGGAGCATTTCTGGCCGTGGGAAGGCCGCCTGGTCAGAGGGGCCGCGGCCTGGGGGACGCCTGTCAGCCCACGGAGCGGGTGACCGCCTCCTCCTGTGGCCGGGCTCTGTGTGATGAGGAGGCAGCACAGGAGCTGATGAAGTGGGCGAAGTCACCGCAGAGAAGCGCCTGGTCCCCGTCACCAGCTCTGGCCTCGGCCACATGCCGCCAGGGAGCTGCTTCTGTTTGCTCCGCTCTGCGTTCTGCTGCCCTGAGAGTGGACGGGACGGGGAGGCGGGCGCTGGCTTTTGCAGGAGCCGCGCAACGCTCCCTGGCCCCTCGCCTGTGCACACCGACGGGCTCATCCAGGCTGATGGCAGCTCTGAGGACTTCACCTGGCAGGGAAGACGCTCAGGAACATGCGACAGCGCATGCCTCACACTCACCCACAGCCGCCCTGGCGCTGACCATCCTGGGTGGGCTGCCCTGGTCTCTGTCCACAGACAGTGGTACATTCGTGGTCTGTGAGATGAGGACGGGGAGAGGGGTTCCAGATCTGATCCCGCAGGCACGTGGCCCCAGGGAAGGTAGGCTGTGCTCTAAGCCAGCCCTGCCCTTGTTTCTGTGCCTCTAGGCAAACGCACTTTGGAAAGGTCTCTTTGAGATCCTGCCTTTGGAAGCAGACGCCCTCCGGAGCAGGCAATCCTGACCATCCCGGAGCCCGGGGGCACTGGCTCTCCCCCTCCACGAGCTGTTCTTCTCAGAGCACCAGGCATCTCGGTCCCTGGCTTAGGCCTCAGTTTGCCTCAAAGAAACTCATAAACATTCTCTGCAGCTCTGGGTGCTTCTGACAGGGTCTGTGTATACATATGTGACACATGTACACACAGATATGTGGTTTGTATATACACACATGGCCCACATATACATGCACACATGCTCTGTGCATACATATGTGGTCTGTGTATATAGATACATGGTCAGTATATACATACACACCATCTGTGTATATGTGTGGTCTATGTGTACATGCACATGTGGTCTGTGTGTACACACAGGGTCTGTGTATACATGCATACATGGTCCGTGTGTACACATGGTCCACATATACATAGCTATATGGTCTGTGTGTATATACGTGGTCCGTGTATACATAGCTACGTGGTCAGTGCATACATACACACATGCTGTGTGTGTGAGGAGGAGGACTGGTTTTGCAAGGAATGTTAGGCCATTAAACCAAACAAAACCCTGTCCCGCGGTAGGGCAGGGGGCTTTGTTTTGAGCCCTGAACCTAAGCACACCTGGGGGAAGGGTAGATAAAAAGAATTCTCCCTTCAGGGCCTTGCAGGGAGGGAGTATATTTGCAAATCAATGAACTCGAGGAGCAGTTATAAAGCAAGGTTCTTGGTGTTAGGGGCGCTCTGGATTTGGGATTTAGGACAGACCCCAGCGACCACGTGTGTTATTAAAACTGTGATTTCTCCACCTCTTTAAAGCTTTGCTTAGTTTTTTGGTCTTTCTGCAACATGTATACACGTGTAGTCAATGCATACATACACACATGGCCCACATATACATGCACACACGCTTTGTGTATACATATGTGGTCTGTGTATACATATATGGCACATATGTATATACATGTGGCCCAGCAGCACCCATGGCTTGAACTTAATAGATGCCTGGTCTCTCCCAGACCCAGTGGAGGCAGCCAGGCTGTCTGCAGGCACTGCCCCTGCTGCCTCCCCGACATCTCCCGCCCCTCCCCCCAGGAGAAGCACGGCTTTGAGTCGTGAGGGAGGCGACAGAGCCCTCCATGCACCCCCAGGCTTCTCTCCTCCTGGACTTCATTCACGACCTTCTGGAAAGCCCGCTTTTCTTTTATCTCTGAAAATACGATACGTCCTAGACGCCTGGGACAGGTCCTGTAGGGTCTCACCTCCGGCCCCTCAGCATCCTGGCTGCTTGGCCTGCCGTCCGGGTAACTAGAAGACGGGCCTCATCCTCCTCCCTCCCGTCGCCCTCCCTCACATTGTCCTCCCTCCCATCCTCCCATGTGTCACTGCATGTGGGCCCCACCTTCAGGGCGGGGGCTTCCTCCAGGTGACCCCCTGGGCCTGCAGCTCCCAGCGGGAGGACCAGTAGCTGCTTGGAGGGACCTACTAGCAGCTTTTGAAACCAAGCTGGAGGGCGGGGGGAGCTGGGAGGAGCTTGGAGGGGATTTAAAGGCCCCCGTGTGGCCCCCTGAACGCGAAGGAGACGATGGCACCTCCTCCTGCAGGGCCCAGGCCGGGCTCCCTGAAGCAAACAACCCAACAAAGAGCATTTCAGGAAGGCGCTTTCCATCCCACCCTGAGGAGGAGGAGCCGGGAGGATTCCTCAAGGCCTCTGAGCTGATAATGAGCTGAGTAAGCGGGTCCCCTGCCTGGCGTCTGGCCTGCTCGCTCCCGTCTCACCTGCAGCTGCGGCTCAGGGACGGGACCCTTGTTCACGCTCCGAGTGAGGGAGCCGCGTGCTCGCGCCCCCAGTTCACGCTGCACCCACACTGAACGCTGACGGGAGCCGGGACGAGGCCGAAGCAGCAGGGCGACAGCCGAGAGCAGCCGCCTGCACGCGGTGACTGGGGGTTCCTAGGACACGGCCGGCGCCAACGCCGCTAACGCTAGCACTTCTCACCTGTAGCCCCAGGGCCTCGCTGCAGCCTCTGAACCAGGTCCCAGCGCTCCATTTCCGAGGTGAGAAAACCGAGGCTTAGAGAGGTGGTCACGGGGTGAGAGCAGGACTTCAGACGGAGTCTGGAAGTGTCCCTCCCACCTGCCTGATGGACAGACAGACCATCCCTCAGGGGCCTGATCTGAGGTCCCGGGGAGGTGCCTGTCGGTGGCCAGCTCTCCGCCTCCCTCCCTGAGCGGCCAGGCTGGACTCTGAGGGCGGCTCCTCCTGCTCCTCACCCCTCACCCCCCGCCACCAACTGACTCTTCCTCTCTGGCGGCCTTTGCCCGTCTGTCTTTCCCTGTAAGAGCTATGCTGTGGGCCCCGTGGTCTCTAAGCCGCCACGTGGCTGTCTATCTGGGCACAGACCTCCCTCCAGCTCCCAATGACCTTGTCTCCGGTTGTCCTGACTGCAGGCCACGTCCCCATCATCTCTGCGCACGCACCTCTCACCACCTGGATAGGCACACGCCTGTCACCTGTCAGCTCGGTGACGTACATGCCACCAGCTCCTGTGACGGCGTCCTCGGCGCCCTAAGAGCCGTCACTGTGGGACCCGCCCGTGCTGCTCACCCGGCACCCACACGGGACCCTCCTGTCAGAACAAACGCGAGCACGTCACCCACTGCGAGCGCCCCGAGCGGCCCTCAGACACCAGCCCACACGCAGCGTCACAGCCGCACCTCCCTGTGCCCTTGCGCTGCAGGGCCCAGCCTCCCCTTCCCCCACTCAGCTCCCCTCGCCACCCGGCTCGTCCTTGCAAACCCCGGGAGTGCTTCCGACTCCTCCCTCTGCCTGGAACACGCCTTCCCAGTTCTCCTCTCGGCACAGCCCTGCGTCCCTCGCGTCCCAGCTCAATCGCAGTCTCTCCCGTGCACGCGAGGCCTGTGTCCCGGGCACGGTCTGCGTCGGCCTGGCGCAGCATCGCAACTCACCTGCACGTCCCACGTCCACGCCCGGCTTCCCTCGGCCGGGGACAATGGTTTCAGAAGCTCCGAATGACCTGGAGAGGGAAGCGATGCACCAGCAGGAAGGAGTCGGCGCGCCGGTCCTGGTTTGTGGGTCTGTGGAAAGTACGTGGCCGCATCCATCACGGGCACAAAACGTGTTCACGGGGCCCATCGCTGCGCGTGCAACCGTGGTGTTTACCGAATGTCGTCGTCAGGGCCCAGAGGGTGTGAAAACAGAATGTTATGAGTCAAACACATAGTCTCGGCCGAGGGTATATTCCTGCAGATTAAATGGGTTAGAAAGGGTGGATTCAGAAATGACTCTTTTCCCCTGAGAGTTAACTATTTTAAAACCACTTCCAGCAGAGTTTTATGAACAAGTGGCCTCTTAAACGATTAAATTTCACTTAGTCTCTTTCCTTTTGCAACAGTTTTCATTGACCTCCCTGAAATGGGAGTTACTTATCATCACAGACGTTAACTCTCACGGGCTGCCATCCAAGCCCCGACAAAGCAAATGCTGGAATCGAAATAACTCCTCCTCGTGTCCTCTCCATTTTTAAAATGCATCTGACTACAGGACCAGCCATTGCTCTTTAGCAGATCCTGGGGAAGGATCTGGGTGTTTGTCCAAGGGGTCCCTTGAGATGAACTTTAACCGTGCAGGTGCAGGTGTGAGATGTTCAAGTAGTTGCTAGTGTAGAGGCTGCTCTACGCAAGCAGGACCAAGGGCAGGCCTAGGACCAAAAAGGCCAGAAGCTTTAACCTCAGTTTTAAGCAAAATGATTCAGCTAACCGCCGGAGGAATCACACCACACGAAACATATGCAATTGCAAGTCATACAGCACGTTATTACTCACACCAGTTCCTGATGCTGCGGGTGCAGGCTTGATGGGATCCCGGTGGTGCTGTCCTCTGGGGTCCGGCAGCTGGGCTGGTCCAGTCTGGGTGCAGGGGGCTGGCGTTCCTCACCCGAGAGCTCGGTCGCGTTTCAATTAGGAGGTACTGGCCGTTCTTCTGTCGCCTGGCAGAGAGAGAGGAGCATGGAGCAGCGTCGTTTGCCGGAGTGACAAGAGGAGGTGCCTTTGTGGCTGTCTCGACGGGCGAGCACCGTTAGCTGGTCAGGACCCCGTTTTTAAAGCCTGTTCCCACCCGCGGCAGTTCAGGCGGCTATCAGTGAATGGCGTCAATGCACACGTGTTCATCTCAAACAGGGCGAGGGGCTGCATGTGGCCATCTAGGGAGAGAACATCACTCACTCGGGTGGTTATCTTAGCAAGTCTTGCTGAGAGAGTGAAGTTCAAATCCTCATCTAGGAGGGACACACGCTTCAGGGCAGTGGGGAATGTGTCCTTAATATCACGCTTTAAGTTTTAAGGAAAGTGAACTCAAGCATTTAAAAACCTTCTTAACATTTCTCAGGCATTTTAAAAGCATTTTTAAACATGTCTATATTTTACTATGACAAAAACAAATTATAGCAAAAAGGAAAATACGGGAAGAAAGGAAACAGAGGAAGAGAAAAACGACTTTTGGGCTTTGAAAGGTTGACAGTAAGTGTGGCCGTGGGCACCCAGCTGTGCCCGCTCGGCCGAGGGGAGGAAGTGGGAACGGGGAGCCACGTCCTCACAGCCTTAGAAAGAGCCCAAGGGACTGCTCAGCCCATCGTACCTGCATTTGGGGTTTTTTACAGACTCTTTGAACTAAACACATTGGAAAAGGTCTCGTGAAAAGGCTCCCCCCCCGCCCCCCGCGCCTCGGCCCCAGCAAGGGGTCCGTGCGCCTGGTCCCCTGTGGGCTCTCGCCGTGCTGGTGGCCGCTGACTCGGTCAGGACCCGCGGGACTTCCCACCCCGACGTCCCTCTCCGGGGTCCGCAGGTCGGAGCAGGCTCCTCAGTCCCGGCGGGTGAGGACGCAGCGTCCACCGAGGTGGCAGCAGGAGGCCTGCCCCCGCTCACAGCTGCCTGAGAGAAAACACACGTGGGTCCTGTCACCTACCAGCCACGTGCGGAACTCGAGGTACAACAGAGGCTGGGTTTCCTTACTGCACGGACACCCCTTTTCTACCTCGTTACTTGGTACTATCACCCCCCCCTTGAGGGTGAACGCCGCCAACACGAAAGCAAAAGGGGACACGGCTCACGGCCTCAGGAGTCCCTAGAGTTTGGGCCCGAACCCCAGGCATGTGGTTGCCGTCACCGACCTTTAGGGGGCACCGTGCACAGCTTCCCACAGACGTCGTGGACCACAGCTTGGGGGGCTCGTGAGTACAACCCACGGTCAACTCCTGAGGTCACAGGTGCTCCTGCCCTAATGGCCTCTAACCCCACCGAGGAGCCGGCGACAGTGAGTGACCCAGCGCCCCCCGCCCCCCGTGTTCTGTTCTCTTGCTGTGCTTGCTTACTATTTAAAGCCCGAGGCCAATAAGACTGAGTTATGCTTGTGAGTTATCTATTCCTGTGGAAACAAATTACTCCAAACGCAATGGTGTAAGTATCCGTGATCTCACCGTTTGTCAGTGGGAATTAGGCAGCAGCTCACTGGACTTGCTCTGGACAGATCTCTGTGAGCTGCAGGAAAGACAGCCCAGGCTCAGTGCCCGAAGGCGGCCTCGGCTGCAGAAGTAGCTCGTGAAGCTGCGTACTGACCGCTCGCGGCGGAGGCCTCTGCTTTCCGCTACAAGGTGCCTCCCCGAGGCCTGGGGCCCAGAGCTGCCTCCTCCAGGAGGACGCGTCTCAGAGGATGAGGGAGGGGAGACCACGGGGCCTCAGCACCTGGCCTTGGGGCCACACACTGGATGTTACCACATTTACAGCCACTAAGCCCAGCTCCCAGGCCAGGAGGTGAACCCGCGAATAAGGCCCCACATTTTAAAGAGAGGGGTATCAAAACACTTGTGGACATATTTTCTATCAACTTTAGCTCCTGGCTGCACCCTGTGCCGGCGACTATGAGACCCGGAAAACCTCACCGCCGAGCTGGAGAGGAATGTGAGACGAGGTTGCCATGGAGACAGAAGAAGAGCCAGCAGCTACTGACTTGGAATACCACGGCCAGCACTTCTCTATGTCACTAAACTGGTTGCCAGGGAAACTGACGGCTGGCTCAGGGTAGCAAACGATTACACTTCTGGAATCTGAGTCCAAAGTCGGGTTCTTCAGGATGTTATGGATTTACATATATATTTATTATTATTGATTTCGGAGAGGAAGGGACAGGGAGAGAGAGACAGAAACATCAATGAGAGAGAATCCCTGATTGGCTGCCTCCTGCACACCCCCTGCAGGGGATGGAGCCACAACCTGGGCAAATGCCCTTGACCAGAATCGAACCCGGGACCCTTCAGTCCACAGGCCGACGCTCTATCCACTGACTGAGCCACACCGATTCGGGCCAGAATGTTATGGATCTTAACTCAGAGACTCTTCACGGGGATGCGTGCACTCACAGGTCTCGGGGAGCCTCTGACTTTCTCTGCCTCTTCCCTGTGGAATCTGCTTTAGGCAGAGACCAGGGTGTGTACTTCAGCAGCCCCACTTATGTTAGCAGCAGGAAAACCAAAATAAAACCCTCACCTAACAAGTTCTTTTAACATAAACGAACATGAGCAACTGGGACTTTATCTGCACGACACGGAGGATCCCTGGGGAACTACACTTCACCAAGGGACCCCTTGCTCCTAGAAAGAGAAAGCCGGGACAGGCAGGCACCACGCTGGGTGCTATGAGGAGACCAGCAATTGGATCGTTAGCCTGGCAGGACCCAGCTGAGCCCTGACATCCTGTAGAGTCCAGAGGGAGGCACAGGCCCCTGGGCGGAGCCGGGCGCTATCTAGATGCCAGACCCCCTGCCCTCACAGCCCTTGCTGCGGCCGAGTCTTCACGAGGTCCAGCCACCGCTCCTGCGTCTGCCACAGCCGGGCAGTCCCCACGGCCCCCAGCTCATTGCCGGCCCCCAGCACGGCCCTCGCAGAGCAGAACCCTCCTGCTGGGAAGGCTGCTAAAGGCAGGTTAACTGGAGGCCTGTCTGGATCCAAGCTAATGTGGGGTCAAATCAAGCTAATTTAAGCACAAACACACTCCAAACCCCAAGGCGTGCCCTCGCCCTCGCCCTCTCTCCTCGGGCAGCACCGAGAGCAAGCGCCGCTGGCTCTGCGTCCATCCTAACCACAGGGTCTCCTTACGCACAGACACTTGCCTCGGCCTCGGCGCTGTGACCGCCTGGGCCGCAGCCTGGGGACCTGCCGGTGAGTATTTGCCAGGCCCCACGGAGGTGCTTCTGCACACAAACCCCCTTGTGAACAGTTCACAGCGGTCAGCAGGCAGCACAGGGAGCTGCGCCTCCGTGGAGGACACAGGGCCGTTTGCTTCTTCCCACAGGTCCGGCGATTCTGCGACCCACGCTGGCCCGCAGCGGCAGCTGGTGTTCCCGGACGCAGACGCTTCCCTGCACGTTCCCTCGCTGGCCCCTGCTGGGCCCGAGCCAAGCGCATGGACAGCCCCTTCGAGGGCAGACGTGAGCGCATTTCAAGGCTCGGACAGTCTCGGCCTTTCTGAGGAGCGCGGTGGGCCTCCCGCTCCTGATGGTCTGGGCTGGGCCCACAGCTACTTGCAGGCGGGCAGGGTTTCCTCATCACGAAGCACACACTCCTGCCATCCGCCAGCCCTGGCAAAACAACCGGAAAACAATGGTCATTCTCCCATTTCCTCTGGCACAGACTTCCTGGGAGCTCGGGTTCCGGCAGCGAAGGAGGCTAAGTGAACGTGGAGCAGGAGCCGCGAGGGCTGGGCTGAGGCCCCAACAGCCTCCAGGCGCAGAGCGGGCAGACGCCAGCCCGCAGGTCCCCCGAGCCTCCCGGTGGCGCCTGTGCTCACCTGGGCTGTGGAAGGTGCTCAGACCTGGGGCCACTGCTCCTCGCAGAGCTCAACCTGCCCCGACGCATGAATGCAGCTGCTCGTTATCAAAGCAATCTTCCCTTGTTACTTCAGTCTAAGTCAGCCATTTACAGTCTAAAAGCAGCAGCAGCATCCAAGTTAATTAGGAAAATCTGCTTTTCACAACATGGGTACAGCTGCGTTAGTTTCGGGGTTCAGTGAATCCCGCAGTCTATGCGAGTGTGTGAATCCCACAGAATCTCTGTAGTGCGAGTGTGTAAATCCCACAGACACTAGTACCTCATAATGGACGGTCTTGCTGGAATCCAGGGGCTGTGAACAGATCCCTTTCCCTCTGGGGGGGGGGGCAGGGGGAGCTGAGGGGGCTGTGAGCCTGGCCTGCACCACCTGGCAGGGCCTCCCCCTCTGCCCACAGGAAAGGTAGCGCCATGACCGATGAAACAGGGTTTCTGTCTGAATTCTCTGAGGGACCGGAGCACAGGTGAGTGACGTTTGCCAACCCCCTTCCTGTGAGGTGCTACCCAGAGTTCGTGTTTTCAGTGACTCAAACATTTAAAAAGAAAACAGGAAACCAACCAGTGCTCGCGTGAGGCCGCCAGTAGGGGCGAGGTGGTGGAGGGAAGGGGGTGAATCAGGGGCCAGAGCTGGAGGTCGCTTTTGATGAGATGAAGCGGGGTCACAAACTGCCTCCCCTTCAAGCGTCTTACTCCCACTCGGGTACCTGAGGCTCGGCCAGCACCGCCCCCCCACCCTCCCCCCCGCCCCCCCGTAAGGTGATTACGTTTTTTATGTGATGAGGAGAGGGTGTTGGGACCCCGCTTCGGAGGAGCTGCCCTCGGCTCAATGCTCTACTACCTGGTGCTTCGTTCTTAGTAACTCGTGAGCATCGGGCCACGCTCCAGGCGGGGTCATGCCAGCCCACAGCCCAGAGCCCAGAGCCCAGAGCCATGTGGTGATGGCCGGGTGGGGTGGGTGGGGGAGGCAGGGGAAGGGAGGCAATGGCACCTCGGCAATAGTGTCAGCAATAAAAAGAAGTTAAGAAATAAAGTGTATGTGCAATCCTGGCAAAGACATGGTGTTAGAATATTTTCCAAAGGAAGTACTTTTATATTTAGAAACTACGACCTTTCTGATTGCCTGCTTCTAGCTTTGATATATTTTGTTATTTTTCACAGAAATTTCGTCTCTTCCTGCAGTTTCTGAGGGTGAAGAGAACGCAAATGAGAAATGTGCAGATTGAAACACAATTGCTTTCCATTGGGAATAGCTGATGGGAACCTGAGTGGCCGCGACCGCGACGCGGCTGGGGACCTGGCCCTGTGGGCGCTGGGGCTGACGTGGGCACAGCATCGGGAAAGAAGCCAAAGAAATGCGTGGGCTCGGTGATGCCTCCTGCAGTCACTCAGGCCCGTTGGTCCCCGGTGCCCACGCCCCGGTGTCTGCGCTCCTCCCTGCACCAGCGGAACAGATGGCGGGGGGGGGGGGGGAACCCTCGGACACCTCCTTTGTTCAATAAGCAGCAGCCTCTTCAAAGCCCAGCCTGTGTGACTCGTCTCTCTGACCTAGAGCAGCACCTGGGACCTGGCCTGTCCCTCCCGCTCCACCCTCATCAGGTCGCCTGTCAGAGACGCCACAGGCATCAGAGAGCGGGCGGTGGGGCAGGTTCACAGCACCCACGGGGCCCTATGCACAGAACTGGGAAAGGACGGGGAGTCTGTGTGGGCAGCTGGGTCCTGCCCTGTGTCTGGGCTGCGACCTCACCCCCCATTGTTCCCTCCTTGTGCCTCCCCCTCCTGTGTCACTACCATGCACACAGGTCACAGCTTGGGCATGGCTACGGGCCACACCTTCGTCTAGGAATAGGCCTGCACGGCCCCCTGAACTCGAGCAGGCGGCCAGGCAGTTAACCTCGCGGGCCAGGCCGGGGAGGTGAGCCCCACACTCGGAGCTGCTCCTCCTCGTCGGGAAGGTGCACACAGCTGGGAACGAGGCTGCCTCTACCCCAACATCCCATCTCAGAGGCACCGATACTCCCGGGGAGAGAGCGGCCTGGCTGCTCAGAGCACTCAGAGTCCACGGGAGGCTGTGGGCAAGGCCGCTCTACCCAGCCTCAGCTCCGCTGCCACGTGACCCCGTGCCCCGGGCACCGAGGCTGGGCCACCACCCTGCCCTCCCCCACGTGGTGGTGTCAGCTGGGCCGGCTCTGCCTGGCTGTGGGGCCCAGTCCAAGCTCAGGCTGTCCTAATCCCTAGTGGAGCCTCAGGAGTGGGGACCCGGGGCAGCAAACCTGCTATTCCACCAGCTACTCAGGGCAGGCACTGACCTCCAGGCCCGGCCGAGACCACCGACCACCGACCCGATGAAGCAAACAGTTACGATCCAAACTCTCCACCCGAGTTGCTGAGAAAACCTCTGCGTTAAGTGGGTAACCTGCAGCACCTGGAAAACAGACACGGTTTTTGTTGTTATGACCTTTGACAAGGGAATGCCATCTTCCCTTTAACGCACTGGGCTACTCCGTGCTGCAGATCATTACCGGCTGTGCCCACGCCAAAGCACGTGGACTTCCTGGTGTGAACCAGTCCGGCCAGGAGGGGGCGTCACACCCGCTCAGGCTGCAGGTCAGGGCCCAGCGAACAGGCTGCCCTGGACCCTGGGCAGGGAGCAGCGTCTGTCCACCCGGCTGCATCCCCACAAACCACCCGACCTGGGCAGACGCGCCTGCTATTTTACACCCTGGACGCTGAGGACGCCGCGAGGAATGGCTCACAGTTGCTTGGGTGCTTCTCAGCTATGCAGCTGTGCAATTCCGACGGACACTTGGGGTATTTGTTCATTCGTAACTGATTAAACACCTGGCAGGTGCCGGGTCTGTAACCGACACTGGAATGAGAAAGTCACAGAGAAAAATGCTACCTGCCAGTGGGGGGTCACAGGGAAATGGAGATTCCCAGACGAACACTGATATTTCATTACGAGATTTGCAGGTAATGGGAGGTGAGAGTGGCCCACAGCAGCCCGGGGGGCGTGGGGAGGTCAGAGCGGAGGCCTGGGAACGCTGAGGTGAGAACTCTCAGAGCAAATGCGAGAAACAGGAGGGCAGGGGGCTGTGGGAACAGGGCACAGGGAGCGTCTGGACCAGGGAAGCTGCTGCACATGCCACAGTTCAGGTAGACAAGTGAGAGGAGGTGAGGTGAGGCAGGGAGTGGGCAGGACCAGCTCTGCTAAGGGCTCGGATCTCACCTGAGGCCACGGCAGCCACTGAAGGGTGCACGTAGGCAGGTTAGAAGGGTCCCTGCGACAGCCCAGAGGGATGAGGGGAGGGAGGCATTTCATCTCGGAGGCAGGACAGATGGACCGTTAGGGCGGTTACAGCGGGGGGAGAGCCACGGAGGCACCGAGGACATGTGGGCTGGCGGAGCACACGGCACGGTGGGACCCTGCAGCCAGGAGCGGGGGTGCGGACAGCACTCACACAGTCTGGGCAGGTTGCTCCCAAGCTGCGTGCCAGCACATCCCAAGCACACTCCCCAGCCCAGGCACGCGTGTGCATAGGCACGTGTGTGCGCAGACATGTGTGTGCACAGGCACATGTGTGCACTTCCACACAGGGTTTGGCACGTCACTGGGTTTGGGGAGAGGTGACTGATGAGGGTTCCTTTGCCTCCGCCCACCCAGAGCCTGGCGTATGGACCGAGCGGAGGAAGAGAGGCGAGCTGACCCCACACTGACATGTGCTCTCCCTCTCAGCCTTCGTTTTCACCATCACTGTGAGCCACAACCCAGCAGCTACACGCCACGCGAATGGCACTGGCCGTGTAACACGCCATGGCTCAGGCCGGGATTCACCGGCTTGTCGATGAATGACAGAAGGCTGCCATGGCTCTAAGGCACGTGAGGTACGGCAGGACTTGTGGGACTCCCTTCTTTATCAACCAGGGGTGGAGAGCAAGAACGTACGAGTGCAGGTATTAACCAGTCAACTGCCCCGCTAACTGCCCCGCGTCCACACGGAAACCATCCCCGTGTCTATAGCCGCTCACGGGGCACAGAGGGTTAACGGGCTTATTTAAATCACCACATTCCAGAATAAGAAAGACATTTCTGCATAAACTCAGTCTACTGTGTCCACACTCAGTGACGACTGCATACACAGCACTCTCCCCGTCAAGGCTGTGCACTGTATGCAGGCGTGCGCCTTACACGCATGTACGCTCCCATCGGAGGCCCATTTGCCTCTCCAACTTGGACCAGGTGCACCCCGGATGTCCCGCCCACCCTGCTGCCGTCTCCGGGACATGCACTCCCTCCCCTTTTGGAGAGGGATGTTCCCGTCGCACGAGCAGCCTCCTCACTCAAGGGGATTCTCCCTTCGCTGCCGGGATGTGTCGCGTGTGGTGTCAGTCGTGTGTGAAGAGCAGAGTTATAACCCCCTCACTTATGCAGAATTGCAACCAAGAACATGCCTCCTCTTGCGCTGAGCTCCTGTGCGTCCTGCGTCTCACGTGAGCCTGTTGCTCCTTGTCCCGACGGTAGATGAGGAAACGGAAGACCTTGTGCAGTTCATTCAAGGTCGCTGACTACGGAATTGCGAGGCCAGGATCCCATCGGGTCCTGCAGAACCGAGGCCTGAAGCACCACAGCGCGTTGTAGCTCAAGTCGTGCCAGAGCAGTGCCGCCCATGCAGCCAGGCCCTACGTGGTCACTGGGCCCCGAGGAGATGTAGACCTTCCCGGGATGCACACTCACACTCCACTTCCTTCACCGGGAAGCGATGGCACTGGAAAAAGGCTCCGCTTCCCACGCCGCTGGCTTCCTTCTGGCCACGCCCCTGGCTCACTGGGCAGCAGCAGGAGGAGAGTCAGGGTCAGCGCCCGGCTCTGGGGCCACACTGACCTGCCACGCTGCAGACGGCCGTGCACAACCCCGGGACCTGCAACAGAGCCTGTGCGAGCCGTCAAGCATTTCACCAGGGAAGGAAGGGTGTTCAGACACACGTGAACGTTTAAACGTGCCCGTGACACTGACGTGTGCATGCCGCAGGTCTCCAGGTGTAAGTCACGCATCAGTGAACAGGAAGATGCTACAAACGTCTAACGGGAGTGGCTGGCTCTGCTGTTTTCTGCTAAAACCTGGTCCACGCGGCTGGCACATTCCTCTGCCGTGTGACCGCCGACCCTCTCACCAAGTGAGGGTTTGAGAAGGAAGCCAACAGGAGGAGTGAGGAAAAGTCCCTTAAACGACACACACACTGGAAAGTCTGTTATGTCCAGAGCTGGGTCCAGTCACTTGGAGCAGAAAGTGGACCTCAAGCTTGAGCGCAGCTTTGAGAGAAAGCAGGTTTATCGGCACCTCTGCCCCGGGACAACCTCCACAGACCCCGTCCCCAGGCGGCTGCAGCCCCGTCGCTCAGCGCAGGGCCGTGTGAGACCACAGCCCCACAGCCCACAGCCCCACAACCCACAGCCCCA
>PVJC01042801.1:0-14786 GCA_004026665.1 Murina feae
TGGCTCCATCCCCAGTCCTGGCCGGGGCTCATGCAGGAGACAACCAATCGATGTGTCTCTCTCACACTGATGTTTCTCTCTCTGTCTCCTCCCCTTCCCTCTACTCCCTCTAAAAATCAATGGAAAAAAATACCCTTGGGTGAGGAGTAACGACGACAAAAAATTATTCAGGGAAAATGTATAACTCAACCTATAAGGTTAGGGCAAGAGTTTTGTTTTGCTTTTAAAATATATTTTGTTGATTTTTTACAGAGGGAAAGGGAGAAGGATAGAGTTAGAAACATCGATGAGAGGGAAACATCCATCAGCTGCCTCCTGCACACTCCCCCACTGGGGATGTGCCCACAACCAAGGTACATGCCCTTGACCAGAATCAAACCTGGGACCCTTCAGTCCATAGGCCGACGCTCTATCCACTGAGCCACACTAGCCAGGGCAGGGCAAGAGTCTTAATACTTTAATAGCTTATTATTACTAGAGGCCCGGTGCACAAAAGTTGTGCACAGGTAGGGTCCCTAGGCCTTGCTGGTGATCAGGGTCAATTGGGACCTTCCAGCTGCTGGCTGGGGCCTTCCTTCCCTGGCTGCTGGCTGCAGGCCAGAACCTTCCTTCATTCCGTGCAGCCCCCTGGTGGTCAGCACACATCATAGCAAGTGATCAAACTCCCAGTCTCCGGTCAAACTCTTGAGGGGGTGTTTTGCATGTTTTGTTTTGTTTTTTTAATATATTTTATTGATTTTTTACAGAGAGGAAAAGAGAGGGATAGAGAGTTAGAAACACCAATAAAAGAGAAACATCGATCAGCTGCCTCCTGCACACTCCCCATTAGGGATGTGCCCACAACCACAGTACATGCCCCTGACTGGAATCGAACCTGGGACCCTTGAGTCCACAGGCCGACGCTCCATCTGCTGAGCCAAACCAGTCATGGCACATGTTAGCCTTTTATATATACAGATAGCCGACACTCACGGCTTATAGTGGGCACCCCAAGTCAGGCCATGTGGGTACCATGGGATACAGGTAAGACACAGATTTGTCCTGACAGGGAGAGCGACCCCCAATGACCCAAACATAACACGTGGCTCAGAGGCCTAAGAACTCATCACAGTCCCCGGGCACCCAGCAGTCAAGGGCATGTACCTGGCACCGCCTGCTCACCTGTCGACAAGGCCTCCTCCCGGGCCTCGTCCTCACCGGGCTGCTGAATGTTCCAGGATGTTTTGGGAAGTGAAGCAATCTCCTCGGGCGATGCCAACCTCACCATGTCCATGTGGTTGCTCTGGAGCTGGTACCGGGGGACAAAGCAGGTCTTGCCTCGGCGGAAGATGTCCTTGATGATCTCGTCCGTCTCGACTTCGTCTTGCATGCTCAGGAAGATGGAAATCCTCTGGGACTTCTGATACTGACTGTGGGCCATCACCTGCATGGGAAACGAAGGCATGATGTTTGCCAAGGTTGCGCTTTTAAATGTCAGTGACTCCCCGCAACAGCTTCAGCATTTTCTCCCCAGTCTTCTTCAACGTCTTTTTTTTAAAAATATTTTTTACTGATTTTTTACAGAGAGGAAGGTAGAGGAACAGAGAGTGAGGAACATCAATGAGAGAGAAACATCGATCAGTTGCCTCCTGCACACTCCCTACTGGCTAGGGCATCCATATTCAGTTTAATTTTTCATTGGGCAGAAGGGGGCTGAGCTCTGCTTCTCAGAAAAGTTCATCTCAGGCCCTGACCGGTGTGGCTCAGTGGATAGAGCGTCGGCCTGCAGACTGAAGGGTCCCAGGTTCGATTCCGGTCAAGGGCATGCACCTTGGTTGCGAGCACATCCCCAGTGGGGAGTGTGCAGGAGGCAGCTGATGGGTATTTCTCTCTCATCGATGTTTCTAACTCTCTATCCTTCTCCCTTCCACTCTGTAAAAAAATCAATAAAATACATGTTTCTAAAAAGTTAATCTCAGAACTTCCCCAGACTCGGAGTTAGCTCTTAGCTCCCTTTCTTTCCCTCCCTTTTCTGTTCTCCTTTGTTCTGCAAGCCAAGGAGAAAGACACCACAAACATGGCTTATAGGTATGACTGGCAGCAAGACACGCGTTCAGAAAGGCAAGATTTCCTAACAAAAGGGGGACACGCAGAAGTTAAATAATCAGAGCACCCCAAACCATTGCTAAGGAAGGAAATCAACTCCACCTTCTGAGAAACTACAAAGCTTTTAGGTTGAAATAGGCAAAGCAACTGTAAATGAGAAATTCAGACCTAGGACGGCAGACTGGGAGGTTGTGGCACCCAGGAACTGCCCGAGGTTACGCGCCTTTTTTGTGCTCTTAAAAGCAAGAGCTGAATGAACATCAGTTAAAATTCAGCGGGAGCTCTAGCTGGTGTGACTCAGTGGATGAAGCATCGGCCTGCGGACTGAAGGGTCCCGGGTTCGATTCCAGTCAAGGGCACAGGCCTGGGTTATGGGCTCGATCCCCAGTAAAGGGCGCGCAGGAGGCAGCCGATCCCTGATTCTCTCTCATCATTGATGTTTCTTTCTCTCCTTCTCCCTTCCTCTCTGAAATCAATGAAAGTGTGTGTGTATATATACACACACACACGGTTTTTAAAGGGAATTATATTTTAAAAAATATATTGTATTGATTTTTCACAGAGAGGAAGGGAGAGGGATAGAGAGTTAGAAACATCGATGAGAGAGACATGTTGATCAGCTGCCTCCTACACGCCCCCCACTGGGGATGTGCCGGCAACCAAGGTACATGCCCTCGACTGGAATCGAACCCGGGACTCTTCAGTTTGCAGGCCGGCGCTCTATCCACTGAGCCACAGATATCAGGGCTAAAGGAATTTCTTATAGCCTATCTAATTGCAGGGGGTATCCAGGAAAAGAACACCATGCTAGTCTCTCCGCATGGCACTGGTGTCTCCGTCAGTCAAGCTGCTCCGACAGTCGCACCATTACTGTACCTTAAGACAAACCTGCTACACTACGAATGGCGCCAGGTGGGTTCTAGACTTACGGGGTGAGCCCTTCACAGCGCTATAACATCCACGTAAACTGTGCTGTACACCTGCGACGAATACAGTTAAGTCCTCGGGTTACGTGGGAGACCCGCTCCTAGGGCAAAAGCGACGGAACGCGATTTCCGCCGTCAGTCGGAACCCACCTACGTAAGCGCCTACGTCACTCACATGGAGCACAGACACGGCAGTAATGAAGGGAAACAGTAAAAAAAACGTAAAGGAAAGCCCTGATCGTTCTGTGTGGTAAATAATAAAAACATAAAGCACGGACCTCCGTTCGTCGAAATGACACAACTTTACTTTTATAAGTAAGCGGGAGACGGCGATATGACCACGTAACCACAAAATGGCATACGTCGAGTCCCACGTGACCCAAGGACGGTCCGTATAATAAACTAGTGGCCCGGTGCACAGATTCGTGCACGTTGAAATTACTTTGAAGAACTATTTTAGTATCATTTGCCCTTTATAATGGAAGTGTCAAACAAATTCATGATCGACTATGACAGATTGGAACACACGCGTGTGATTGGTGCCAGCGAGAGCTTTACGTGTATGACACGTGCTTGAGTCGAAATAGCCTTTTATAGATACAGAATAAACTTCCTTAATTAGATCTGCCTTCTGATGCAGCTAAGCTTTCTCCAACCAGTGAAGCACTCCCACGTCTCTTGCAGGTAGTTGTCACCAACACAGCAGCAAATATCAACATGAAGCAGATTATTATTGTAGACTGCAGATGACGCAGGGAGAACCGCGGGGGAAATACAGCCGCGTTTGACTGTATTCTGTGGCGTGAGAAAACCTGATCATGTTCAAGGTCCACCGTTTTTTACTTCTTTCCAGTCGGGTCAAGTTCCTAAACTTTCTGAATTTCTGTTTTCCAGGGAATGAAAGAAAACAGGATTCCGCCGAGCGCCTATGTACCCCCTCCAGGACTTCTGTGCGGATCACATGAGATGAGGCTAGAAAACGCTTCACCGGCATCTGGTGACAGTGTGAAATGTTTGGCTATAAAGCAAGTCGGGTTCCTGGGCTGCAGAAACTGCAAGGAGGCTAGTTGCTAGGGAGGGGAAGCTGGGCGTTGCTATGTGATGTCATAACCCAGCGCCCCCAGTGACCTTTTCAGGGCTGACCATGGGATCTCGGCCGCAATGCTGGCCACGACTGGCTGGGCCAGGCTCCGGAGCGGTGGCGGGGCTGTGTCCCACTTGGGGGAGGCTGCGTGTTGCTCTGTGGGTGCCAGGTCCAGGGTGGCTGGTGCAGGACACAGCAGCTCCTGCGAGGAGTGTCTGCCCCCTGGTGGTCAGCGCGTGTCACAGCGACCAGTGGGACACAGCGTATCAGCCTTTTATATCTATAGATGGTGGCAGCTGTGATGGAAGAAATACAATTTTTAAAAAATTACTAATATTTGCCCTGGCCTGTGTTGCTCAGTGGATAGCGTGTTGGCCTGTGGACTGAGGGGTCCCGAGTTCGATTCCTGGTCCAGGGCACAGGCCGGGGTTGCGGGCTCCATCCCCAGTGGGGGGTGCGCAGGGGGCAGCCGGTCCCTGATTCTCTCTCCTCATGGATGCTTCTCTCTCCCTCTCCCTTCCTCTCTGACGTGAATAAAAGTATGTTCTTTAAATAGTTACTAATATTGAGTGTCCAGGGGACGTGGGTTTTTCCCTGGTGTCCCCCCAACATCAGCCCCGACACATTCAGGACGCGCCTTCCGGGCCAACCGACCAACCCCTGTCCTATCCATAACCCCGAACACAGGGTGTCCCCCCGAAAACAGTGTCCCCCAAAATATAAGGTGTCCCCCAGAAAACGGGGTGTCCCCCTCATCCCCTGAAAACTGGCCGGCAGACCGACCCAAGGACGGCACTTCCCCCAGGGCCGTCCCCACCGCCCCAGGGGTGCCTGTCCCCGCCTGCTCCCGCCTCAGCACCTGCGGCCTCAGCACCTCCCTTAGCTGCACGGAGGCCAGCTTGTCGCCGCACCGGACAGGAAGTCGCCACTCCGCCCTCTCTCCTCCGCCATCCTCACCGCCGCCCGCCCCCGGGGCCTCGCGCCTTCGAGCGCCCAGACAGCCTCCTAAGGCCGAGAGCGTGCAGGAGGGGACGGACGCACGCACGTCGCGGGTGGGACGTAGGCACGCCGGCACTGCCGGAAGTGCGGGGGGGCGGGGCGAACCTGCGCGCCCCGGG
This sequence comes from Murina feae, assembly GCA_004026665.1. NCBI lineage: Eukaryota > Metazoa > Chordata > Mammalia > Chiroptera > Vespertilionidae > Murina > Murina feae. The sequence continues at coordinate 5,214 of PVJC01042801.1, forward strand.
GTCGGGGACGTGCGCCGGGGTCGGGGAGGTGTGCGCGTGCGCGTGGGGGTTGAACGTGCGCTGGGGCAGGCAGGCAGGCACGCACGCACGCACGCACGCACGCACGCACGGAGGGGAGGAAGGGTGCACGCGCCGCCGGAGCCCTGAGCCTTCGCAGATCCCCAAACCCGCGTGGCGCTGCTCCGGGGGGACGTCCACCCGGCCGGCCCCCGGGACAGTCCCTGCGATCGCGCACCTTCTGGGCCACGAGGTGGGACTGGCGCAGCCGCTCCTCGGCGCTGAGGGCCCGCAGGCGCTGCTTCAGCTCGGCCCTCAGGCTCCGCTTGGCGCCGCTCACAGCCGCCGCCGCCATGTGGGAGAGCACAGGCCGCCTTCTCGCCGGGTCGGCGCCTGGTCTGGCGGCTTCCGGACGGCGAGAGCCCCGCCCCGCCGAGCTGAAGGAGGCTGCCGGGGTTCCTCCCTGCGGGCGTTTACCTGGTGGGGGGAGGGGGCCGGCGCCCGGGCGGACTTCCGGTGTGGAGACGGACCCCTGTAGGTCAGAGCGCCCCTCTCGGTAACCCCGGGAGGGGAGGGTTCCACGCGTAAGGCCATTAAACTCCAAATACTTGCAAGTTTAGAGGAAACAGGGCTGCGTTTTATGTTAATCAATAAACCGAGTTCACGAAAGCTCCTGTGCAAAGCGAGCAATCGGCAATAGCTGGGCCTGGCCGGTGGGCGGGGCTCAGGGTTTGAGCGTTGACCTATGAACCCGGAGGTCAGGGTTCATTCCGGGTCAAGGGCACAAGCGCGGGTGGCGGGCTCCATCCCCAGCAGGGGGCTGCGCAGGAGCCGGCGGATGCACAATCCTCTCTCGTCATGGATGTTTCTCCCTCCCCCACCCCTTCCCCTTTGAAATCAATAAAAACATTATTTTTTTAAAGAAAAGAACAGCCAAGAGCACACTGAAAGCGGAAGATGGTAGTGGGGGAACCAGCGCTTCCGGACAGTGAACCGTGAACCGGATACACAAAGGGACAGACGAGCAGACGGAAGCGCAGAAACAGACCCGGGGCTGCGAGGAAGTTGAGTGTCTCCTCTCCAGTCGCCCGGGCCGCGTGGGCTCTTTAAATAACTGAGTTTTTTTTTCAATATATTTTTAATTGATTTTTTACAGAGAGGAAGGGACAGGAATAGAGAGAAACATGGATGAGAGAGAAACATCGATCAGCTGCCTCCTGCACGCCCCCCACTGGGGATGTGCCCCCAACCAAGGTCCATGCCCTTGACCAGAATCGAACCCGGGACCCTTCAGTCCGCAGGCCGATGCTCTACCCACTAAGCCACACCGGTTCTGGCTGTTTAAATAACTTTTAACTTAGAGTTAGATCTCAGGCCTCCACAGAAGAGCTAACACAGAGGCACTTGGGAGAAAACCCAGGCAAACACTTCCACCACCATGACCTCCGCAGTGGTTCCTTAGTTATGGCAACGAAAACGCAAGCAACAAAGGAAAATTCATCGCCCCTGCCGGGGTGGCTCAGTGGATAGCGCATCAGCCTGTGGACGGAAGGGTCCCGGGTTCGATACCCGGTCAAGGGCACATGCACAGGTTGCAGGCTCCATCCCTAGAGTAGGGGGCGTGCAGGAGGCAGCTGATCCATGATTCTCTGTCATCATTGATGTTTCTCTGTCTCTTCCTTCCTCTCTGGAATCGATACATATATCTGTACTAGAGGCCGGTTGCACAAAGAGATTCATGCAATAGGCCTTCCCTTCCCCTGGCTGCCGGCACCGGCCTTCCTCCGGCACCCGGGACCCAGGCCTTTTGCTCCAGCTGCTCACTCGGGCTGCAGCAGATAAGCCAAGCTTCTTTAGTCTTCGCTCCACCAAAGCCTGCCTGCAGTCTTCACTCGGCACCTGCGTATGCAAATTAACCGCCATCTTTGTTGGGTTAATTTGCATACTTGTCCGATTGGCTGGTAGGCGTAGCGGAGTGACACCAATTTTCATGTTTCTCTTTTATTAGTGTAGATTTTATTTTTTTTAAAAGAATTTGTCAAAATTAAAAACATGTATCTGCCCTGGCCAGGGTGCTCATTGGTCAGAGCAAAGGAGTTTGGTCTTCTACCCGAGGGCCCAAGGGTCACGGGTTCAATTCCTGGTCAAGGGCTCAACCTTGGATGCCGGTTCCCCAGGGCGGGTTTGGAAAGCAACCAATCCATACATCTCTCTCTCCCTCTTCCTTCTCCCTCCTTCCTTCCACTCTGCAGACATCAATGGGAAAAGTAGACCCGGGAGAGGATTTAAAAAAAAAAACGGCCCTAATCGGTTTGGCTCAGTGGATAGTGCGTTGGCCTGCAGACTCAAGGGTCCCAGGTTTAATTCCGGTCGAGGGCATGTACCTTGGTTGTGAGCGTATCCCCAGTGAGGAGTGTGCAGGAGACAGCTGATCGATGTTTCTCTCTCATTGATGTTTCTAACTCTGTCCCTCTCTCTTCCTCTCTGTGAAAAATCAATAAAATATATTTTAAAAATAATGCACCTAAGGACACCATCCGTAAAACAAAAAGATTACCTAGAGAATGGGAGCAAACATTTGCAAGTCATTCTATAGAATAAAAGACTAATATGCAAATCGATCTAATGGCAGAATGACCTATCGCTGTGGTGTGCACTGACCATCAGGGGGCAAACGCTCAAGGCATGAGCTGCCCCCTGGTGGTCAGTGCACTCCCACAGGGGGAGGGCTGGAAGCTGGCTCACAGCTGGTGAGCGCAATGTCAGACCCTCTCCTGCCTCTGCGCACGCTATGGATGTCTGACTGACAGCGTAGGCCCGCTCTCCATTGGACGTCCCCCAAGGGCCCCTGGGTTGCAAGAGGGCACAGGTTGGGCTGAGACACCCCTCCTCTAGTGCACGAGTTTCGTGTACCAGGCCTCTAGTATATTTTGATAAAGAGCTCGTGTCCAGAAGAGCATATAGAGAATTCTCACAACTCAGCAGTAAACACACACACACATAATCAAGTTTTAAAACAGACAGAGGTCTTCCGTAGACATTTCTTCATATAAGATACAAAAACAGCCGATAAGCACATGGAAAGATTTCAACATTATTGTCATTACGGAAATGCAAATCAATACCACAAAGAGACACCACTTCACACCCACTGGATGGCTATCATTTACACACACGCAACAGGAAGGGGCTGGAGAGGATGTGGAGAAACTGAAAACCCCTCGTCCCCATGCCAGTAAAATGCTACGCGGACCTTGAAGGTCGTACGCCAAGTGAAAGAAGCTAGACACCAAGGGCCACACATTTTATGATCCCATTTATAGGAAAGGTCCGGAACAGGCAAACCCACGGACACCAAGTGTATGAGTGGTTGCCTCAGGCTGGGGATGATGAACATGTCCTAAAATTTGACTGCGGTGCCAATTGTACAAATGCTGAGTATACTAACAAGCACTGAATTGTACATTTTAAAAGGGTGAAGTCCATGCAAATTATATCTCTACTAGAGGCACAGTGCACTTGTGCACTTGGGGGATCCCTCAACTGGCCTGTGCCCTCTAGCAGTCTGGGACCCCTCAGGGGATATCCACCTGCTGTTTTAGGCCTGCTCCCCAGGGGATCAGGCCTAAGCTGGCAGTCAGACATCCCTCTGGCAGCCCAGGAGCCCTCGGGGGATATCCACTTGCCAGCGGGGAGCAGGCCTAAGCTGCAGTCGGACATCCTTAGTGCTGCTGAGGAGGCAGGAGAGGCTCCCACCACCACCGCTGTGCTGGCAGCCGTCAGCCTGGCTTGTGGCTGAGCAGAGCTCCCCCTGTGGGAGTGCATTGACCACCAGGGGCAGCTCCTGCATTGAGCATCTGCCCCCTGGTGGTCATTGTGTGTCATAGTGACCAGTCATTCCCAGTAGCTCTGCTGTTAGGGTCAATTTGCATATTACCCTGTTATTATATAATTATATAGGATTGTTATATAGGATAAGATAGAAAGGAATAAAAGAAAATATGTTTCTACTCATTTGTGGGGAAAAGAAATGCAGTACATGTATAAACTGGAACCTGAGTTTGGGTGCCTGTGCGGGAACGGGTGAGGAAAGAGTGGGGAGGATGGAAACGGGCATGGAGTAGCAGTGAGGAGGAGGCAGTGACATTTGTCTGCTGCTGCTTTTCTCCACGTAGCTCTGTTAGAACCACGGTAAGGTGTTACAGACAGACGTGTGTACAACCGCAGTGTGTGTGTGGGGGGGGGGGGGGGAAGGGAGGGGAGGGAGCCAGAAGGCAATCCAAGCAGAGACAAACCGAACTGTATTGCAGATGATTAACCTAACCACAACCAAATGGGTGGAGAACTTAAGCAACTTTGGACTAAGTATTTCGACTAAATGCCATAAGGCTAAAGACAAAAATAACTTTATACAAATACTAGAGGCCCGGTGCTTGAAATTCATGCATGGCAGGGGGGCAGGGGGAGGATCCCTCAGTCCAGCCTGCACCCTCTCCAATCTGGGACCCCTGCCTGCCTGACTATCCAATAACCGCCTCTGACTGCCGGCCTGATCCCCCTAACTGCTCTCCCCTGCCGGCCTGATTGCCCCTAACTGCCTCTGCCTCGGTCCCCGGGACCTTGGCTTTGTCCAGGACATCCAGAAGATGTCCAGTCTAACTAGCATATTGCTCTTTTAATAGTATAGATAGGGTGTCCCCCCCCCCAAAAAAAAGGTATACACACTTTAAATGATGATAAAGTCAGCATTTATTTTATTTTTTTAATAATAAATTTTTATTGCTTTTGGAGAGAGAGGGATAGAGACATAGAAACATCAATGCGAGACAAATATTATTGATCCACTGCCCGCCTGCAAGCCCAACCACTGAGGATTGAGCCCGCAACCCGGGTATGTGCCCCGGCCAGGAATCGAACCAGAGACCTCCTGGTTCATAGGTCAACGCTCAACTGCTGAGCCATGTCTGCCGGGAAAAGTCAGCATTTATTAACACAGAGCTCATCTTTGAAACTTGAAAGAATTTTCAGAAATGAGTAATTTGTCTGCCAGTGCCCGTTTTCAAAGTGATGACCGTTCTGGTCCAGGCACCACTCTTAACACAAAGCAACGGGATCGCAAACATCAAGAATCATTTCGCTGGTGTGTTTGTGTGCCCTGAGTTTGTCAAGTGTTGCCTGCTTTGTACTGTAAACTTTAATACATCTACATGTATAAAAGGCTATGCGAAGGGTCCCCTCGGGAGTTGGACATGCGCTGACCACCAGGGCGCAGCACGGAATGCAGGAAGACGGGGGAAGGAAGGCCCCGACCAGCCCTGATTGCTGGCCAGGCCTAGAGACCCTGCCTGTGCATGAATTTCGTGCACCGGACCTCTAGAATATATATTTTGTATGTGTATATATATATATATCTTGATTTCAGAGAGGAAGGAGAGAGAGAGAGAAGCATCAATGATGAGAGAGAATCATGGATTGGCTGCCTCCTGTACGCCCCACACTGGGGATCGAGCCCACAACCCTGGCCTGTGTTCTTGACGGGGAATCGAACCCTGACCTCCTGGTTCATGGTTTGACGCTCAACCCCTGGGCCATGCCGGCCGGGCCATAAACTTCATCTTTTATGTATCCCCATAAAAAAAAGTCTGGTGTATAGATTTTCTTTGTTCAGAGCCGTCTGGCTTCACCCATTATTTCCAACCAGCTAAACCTGAAAAAGAGTGAAAATGGAGTCATCAGCTGTTAGTGTGTACACACTCTTTTGGGGGACACCCTGCATCGCACTCTGGTTCGTACATTTGTTTTTCAGAGGGTTACAAATTAGCCGTTGTCAAACTACGTTATCTGTATTCCAGAAGTGAACAAGTTAAATAGATGCATTGTGTGGGTAACGAGAGTCAGGTTTCTCCCTTTTGGAAAAAAAACAGTGACAAATAAGGAAAGAGGAAGTTTGGAGTGAGCCCTGCAGTGGTGTACTGGAATTAAAAGTATCGGCGTAGCCCTAGACAGTGTGGCTCCGTGGGTAGAGCGTCAGCCTGCAGACTGAAGGGTCCCGGGTTCGAGTCTGGTCAAAGGCATGTACCTTGGTTGCGGGCACATCCCCAGTAGGGGGCATGCAGGAGGCGGCTGATCGATGTTTCTCTCTCATCGATGTTTCTAACTCTCCCTCTCCCTTCCTCTCTATAAAAAAATCAATAAAATATATTTAAAAAATTTTTAAAGTATCAGCATAGCCCTAGCCAGTGTCGCTCGGTGGATAGATCGTCAGCCCACAGACTGAAGGGTCCTGGGTTCAATTCTGATCAAGGGCATGTACCTTGGTTGTAGGCCCAATCCCCAGCCCTGGTCAGGGCTCATATGGGAAGCAACCCATCGACTTGACTCTCTCGCATCGATGTTTCTCTCTGTCCCTCCCCCTCCCTTCCACTCTCTCTAAAAATCAATGGAGTTAAGAACAAGAAAAATATCAGTGTAAACTCGTGGCTTCACATATACACACACAGATGGACAGACACGGAATTGTTAGTCGATCGAGTGACAGTCAGAAAGTCTTTACACCCCACGGATCACAGCAGGCTCCTGACTGGTCCCCCAGCCATTCCAGTCGGCGACGGGGCACACCCCCGCCAAACCTCGCTGACGTGGGAGCCATGACAGTGAGCCCGTGTGCTAAAGGGGCTGACGGGCAGGGAGGGACTCGGGGGACCACGAGGACCAAGGTCTGATACACGATACGAAGGGTTGGCCTGAGCACAGCTGCTCATGGTGACAGGAAGGAAGAAGAATGTTCTGGTACAGATGCCGGGCAGACAGGCAGACGTGGCGGGGGAGGATGTGTGATGTGGAAGTCCTCAGCGAAGTGGGAAGTGAGGCCAGTGGGAATGAGTCGCCGACATGAATGGTGTCGCAAGGGCCTGTCACCCCCGCTTCCGAACTGCACGGGTCGACGACCTTCAAGTTGAGAGCAGTTTTGGGGAAACGTGGGTCATGGGTTTGGTTCTCATCACAGCCCTAGGCTCGTCAGCTGCCTGGAATATCTTTGCCTTTGGTCACGAGGCAGATGAACGGGAGAAAACCCACCCACCCTGGATCAGCCGCCTCCCGCACGCCCCCCTACTGGGGATCAAGCCCCCAACCAGGGGCATGTGCCCCGATGTAGTGGGCACCACCCTCAGGCTGGACCCCTGATCACATCTTCCAGCAGAAATAGCCACAAGGGCTGCGGCTGCTTATAAAGAAAGGGTTTGTGTGCCCGGTGGTGTGGCCCAGTGTTTGGGCGTCGACCTGTGAAGCAGGTCACGGTCAAGAGCACAGGCTTGGGTTGTGGGGGCTCCATCCCCCGTGTGGGGCCTGCAGGAGGCAGCCGATCCATGATTCTCTTTCCTTGATGATGTTTCCCTCTCTCTCCTTCTCCCTTCCTCTTTGACGTCAATAAAAATAAATCCATATAGCTCTGCCAAGTGTGGCTCAGTGGATAGAGTGTTGGCCTGAGGACTGAAGGGTCCCGGGTTCGATTCCGATCAAGGGCATGTACCTTGGTTGCGGGCACTTCCTCAGTGGGGAGGTGTGCAGGAGGCAGCTGAAACAATGTTTCTCTCTCATTGATGTTTCTCACTCTCTATCCCTGTCCCTTCGTCTCTGTAAAAAATAAGATATATTAAAAAAAAAAGAATGTTAAAAAAAAAACATACAAAAGGTTAATATGCAAATTAACCATCACTCCATTACACATAAGCCACGCCCACCAGCCAAGCCATGCCTGCCAACCAATCAGAGCGACTGGATGCAAATTAACCCAGCTAAGATGGCGGCCGGCAGCCACGGAGCTAGAGCAAACAGGAGGCTTCTGTTGCACCAGCGATGGAGGAAACTGCCTGCCTAGGCTGGCTATGGCCTCTACTCAAGGCAACAATGTTTCAATTATAGAAGCCACAGAGCTGAAACAAACAGGAGGCTTCGTTGCCTGACTAGGCCTCCACACAAGGCAACTAAGTTTCAATTATAGAAGATAAATAAACCCCAGAAACCTGCTTCCAGCCAGCCTTGCTGGGATGTTGGGTCAATGGGAGCTGTGGGAAGCCTGAAAGCCTGAAAACAGCCATCAGCCCCATACCCAGGCAGCCCAGGCACCCCAGTAGGGACTCAAACCCTGAAGGGACTATGGGCAGCCTGAAAACGACCCTCAGCCCCGCACCCAGGCTGGCCAGGCACGCCAGCAGGTGGACATCTACCAAGGGGTCCCAGACACGAGAGGGCACAGGCTGGGCTGAAGGACCTCCCCCGCAAGTGCACAAATTTTTGTGCACCAGGCCCCTAGTCTATATATATAAAAGGGTAATATGCAAATCAGCCAGGCCGCAGAACAATCAGTTGCAATGACACACACTGGCCACCAGGGGGCAGGCACTCAATGCAGGAGCTGCCCCCAGCCCGCAGACTCCAGTGGCCCAATGGGGAACAGAGAACCAGAGGTGGGTGGAGGTGGACGGAGGTGGCGCAAAGCCAAGGCAGGTGGGAGTGGGGCCCAAATCACCCGACACACAGAGGGCGACCGGTGGTGGGGGCAGGGCTGGCCACCGACAGCTGGGGAAGATCTACCTTGATTGCAGGCCAGGCCCAGGGACACTATCCATGCACGAATTTCATGCACTGGGCCTCTAGTTAAAATAATAATAAAGCAAGGGGTTTATTTCCATGATACAAAGCAGTCCTTCCCTGTTGGCTACGCTCACCCTGTGGTAGAAGTTTCCAGATCCCAGACAATGGCAACCGACTGGTTTTAAGTTGGGTGATGCCACGGGGAAGACCAGCCCTGTCGGTGGGGAGACCAGGCTCACCCAGCTGACCTTGACTGGCAGCTCCTACTCCAGCCAGGGATGGGGGAGGCAGCAGAGGGTCAGGCGGTCCCAGCTGACCAGGAGGAAGCGAGGCTGTGAGAGGAGGCTCGGGCCCTGAGGGCCTGGGGGTGCATGTGACCCAAAGTAGCAACGAACATAATCTTATGGTTGAGTCACCACATGAGGAGCTGTACTGGAAGGGCCAGAAGGTTGAGAACCACTGGGCTAGAGCGAGGTCCAGCAATCAAATTTGCTGACCTCGCCCGGCTGGCGTGGCTCAATGGTTGAGCGTTGACCTATGAACCAGGAGGGCATGGTTTGTTTCTCGGTCAAGGGCACATGCCCGGGTTGGGGCTCGATCCCCAGTGGGGGGCGTGCAGGAGGCAGCCCATCCATGCTCTTCTCCTCTCTTCTTTCCTCCCCTCCTCTCCCCTTCTCTCCCCTCCCCTCCCCTTCTCTCTCTCTCTTCTTTCCTCTCTGTAAAAAAATCAATAAGATATATTTAAAAAATATATATATATACTGATTTGAGAGAGGAAGGGAGAGGGATAGAGAGCTAGAACCATCAATGAGAGAGAAACATGGATCAGCTGCCTCCTGCACACTCCCACTGGGGATGTGTCCGCACCAAGGTACATGCCCTTGACCGGAATTGAACCTGGGACCCTTGAGTCCACAGGCCGATGCTCCATCCACTGAGCCACACCAGTTAGGGCTTATATATATATATATATATATATAT
>PVJC01042802.1:0-14773 GCA_004026665.1 Murina feae
AGGCACCCCCTCTATGTTGATCTCTCAGACTCTTGCCCTCCCCAGCATGTTGTTCTCTTTTTTGAGCTGTGGCCAGGGCTGGGTGCGGCCTGCCTCCCAAGCTTGCCTACTGCCCATCTTCCTCCAGCCACCAGAAAGCAGGGAAAACCCCGCCTCGTGGTCAGGCCAGCCTTTTCCTGCTCCCTGATCCTCGGAAGGGGTCTGGAGAGCCGCCAAGCAGGCCGCCAACTCTTTCCCACTCACCGGTCCCCTGCTGCCTTCCTTTCCCACTTCCTGGTGCCTCCAAGGGGTCTGGGGAGCTGCCAAGCAGGACCCCGGCCCCTGCAGCCTTGCTTTCCCGCTCCCCGGTGCCCCGCAAAGGGCCCGGGCAGCCACCAAGCAGGCCCCTGGCCCCTGCCACCTCTTACCCGCTCCCCGGTGCCCTCCAACCCTGCCGCCTCTTTCCCACTCACGGGTCCTGGGTCCTGTGCTGTCCCGCCCTGCAGCTGCTCTGTGCACTCGGGAGGTCCCTCAGCCCGGCCTGTGCCCTCTCACAGTCTGGGACCCCTCAGGGGATGCCCACCTGCTGGCGTGCCTGACCAGCCTGGGTGAGGGGCTTTAAGGCTGCCCACAGCTCCCACTGACCCAACGTTCCAGCAAGGCTGGCTGGACGCAGGTTTCTGTTCCTTTAAGCTGAGGTGGGCTGAGGCAATGAAACCTCCTCTGCTTCACCTCGCAGCACAGTGTCTATAATGAGACTTTGTTACTCTTAGTAAGTCAGGCCAGGCTGCTGTTCCCTTCAGCTCCTGAGGATTCTATGATTGTTACATTATTGAAACATGTTTCGGAGCCTGCCCGCCAAGGGCCGAAAACAGTATGGCTTTCGCTCCTGCTGCAACGGACGCTGCCTAAACGTTTACTCAGGTCCATGAGTGGCGGCCGCCATGTTGGCTGGGCTAATTTGCATACAGTCGCTCTGATTGGCTGGTGGGCGTGGCTTACCCTGTCTCGGAGAAACGGTTAATTTTACTATTTCGCTTTTATTAGTTTAGATTAGTTTCTGGGCCTACCATTATTTTTAATGTTCTGATTATTATTATTTGTCGAAGTCATTTATGTCAGAGACTATGTGTTATTTATCTTTATGATGACTGGAAAAGGATAGAAGCAATGCAGAGTGGAAGGTATATAACTGAATAGAGAGTAAAGTCAAGAATATTCTGTCTTCCTTTTAATTGCTACAATATCCAAAATGAGTGCTTAGCCATGTACACAGTTTTTACTCTTAAAAATATTTTCTACTTTTTAAAAAAATTATGTTTTCCTATATTACTATGCAAAACATTTCGCCTAGTCATGATTTGAAGGGTGGAGGAAAAAAAAGTAGTCCCAAAACAAATATAGAAGAGTTTTGAAGAGGCAAAACCACACACCAGGCCTTTGTGAAATATATAGGCAATTCTAGTATGAATAAATAGACAGTTAATCTCATAACTGCCTGTTAAGTCTTTGGGACTATTAATTTCACCTACAATTCAAAGGAAATCTTAGTTGTGTAATTCCAGTGCCACAGAATGAAAATCAAAATGGTGATTCACCTGCTCTTAGATGTTTACATATTAAGTACACAGAAATAACCTGACAAACAAGCCTACCCTTGTTATACATAAGCCATCAAATATTTAAAAAAAAAATGATAGCCTCAGAGTAGTATTTTCATGGCCTTATCCCCAAATCACACTTCCACCAGTGAGAACAAGGTGTGCACGCCTCCTTCTCCTCGGACGGAGCTTCTCGTTCACTTCTTTAGTGCAGAATGATTCTGACAGACCCTGGCCTTCTCCATTAGCTTTCCTGGCAACTCATTTCAAAGGCACAGGCAGGATTATCCAATTGAGCCCAGTGTAATCACAAAGGTCCTTATAAGAGGGAGGCAATGGGTCAGAGAAAGAAAGGGGGATGTGATGTTGGAAAGCAAAGGTCAAAATGATGTGGCCACGAGCCAGGGAAAGTAGTCCACTTCTAGAATTTGAAGAAGGCACGAAACAGAGCTTCCAGAAGGATTGCAGCCCTCCTGATCCCTTCATTTCAGCCATATCAGACCCATTTTAGACTTCTCAATTCCAGAACTGGAAGAGAATAACTCTCTATTGTTTTAAGCCAGTAGGTGTATGGTAATTTGTTTCAGCAGCAATAAGAAACCACAATAGATAGAAATCAAAGTGAATCAAGGATTCATGATCAGGAAGCTAAGATTAGTCACTCCACTAATGGAATGACTAATTTCCCTTGCCCAATTTCTGGATGGGACCTAGTTTTCAGGCTTAAAAAATGTTAACTGGAGGAGAAGCTGGATCATCAGGAGGAAGGAGACTGCAATACCATGTCCAGTGTATATGACAATAATTCTTCTACTCTCTCCTCAAGGGCTATGTACTAATATCAACTGGGAAAGGAAATAACTAAACACCCTAAGGACTAATGGATACAAGTTCCCAGTTGACACTGATACACAGAGACTAGAAGCATCATCATAGCTTTTTTGTTAGAGAGGAGGCATGCTGAGGCCTGGTATAAATGGACCCTTGGTCTAGATCTGGCTTACATTTAGTTCTTTGAGTTCACGGATCCATCTTGTGATCATTTTCACATATTATCAGGGTTGAAGGATTTCTACACAGAAAGGGGAAAGGTGGAAAGATCAAGGAAAATAAGATCATGGGTAGAAGCCTATGATGGACCTATGGAAGTGGCCATGAAGACTAAAGATATAGAAATTACATATCAATGCCCTCCTCAGAGTGCATCTATCTCAGCAGAGACACAAAATGAGGAAGACAAAATGACTCAGTTGACATCAGCCAGGTTCCATCATTAACCATTCCAATATTGGCACAATGGGCTCACGGACAGAGTAGACACAGTGACAGAGAAGAGGCTATACAGGAAATCAACATCCACTCACCAATGCTGATCCAGCTACTGGTACTGTCAATCGTCCATCCTGCCAGCAACAGAGAGCAATATTATCTCGCCAACATGGCACCATCCCTCAAAGATACACAGGACCACTTGGTCATAAGCTGACTACATTTGGACCCTTTTCACACTAGGAGGCACAGTGATTCATTTTTACAGAAATGAACACATGCTAGGTATGTAATTGCCTTTTCTGCTGCTAGGACCTCAAGCAACACTACTATTTGAGGATTTAAGAAGTGTTTAATGCACTAAAATGGGAACCCACATAACATCACATCAGATCAAGAGGCCTGTTTAAAAGCAGATGAGATGCAAGAATGGCCACTGGATTGTAGGATCCACCAGTTATGTCAAATGCCACATAACCCTGAAGCTGCCATCCTGAGTATGGAGGAATGGCCTACTGAAGGCACAACTGAAGCACCAATTCAGAGATGATTCTTTGCAAGGATAAAGCATCCTCCTCCAAGTTGCACTGGACATTTTAAATCAATGCCCTCTATATGGTGCTGTGTCCAGAAAGGAAGAATACATGGATCCAAGAACCAAGGGGAGGAAGAAGCAGAAGTTACCCCCTTTTGCCTTCACTCCCAGGGACACAACTGGGAAATAATGTGCTTCACATCCCTGCAGCTCTGGGCTGTTAAGTGTTTTCCCCCAAAGGGAAGTGCTTCCACCAGGGAGCATAGCAAGAGTCCAACTAATCTCTAACTTACAGCTGCTACAGGGCACTCTGAGCTCTTTGTGCCCAGGGACTCAACAGACTGGAAGGTGAGTTGGCATCTATGTAGGTCCCTGATCAGGAGGAGGCAGGGCTGCTGGTACACGTGGGGATGGGGACATGAATGGCACCCTTGAGAGCCACATGGGTTCTTTTAGGTACTGCCTTGCCCAGTCTTAGAAAAGACCATCAGCTGTACCCTGAGAAGGGCACGGTGACCAGGGGCTCAGAGTCCTCAGAGATGAGGGTCTGTGTTCCAACACCAAGTAAATCACCTGGCCCAGTGAAGGAGGTAGCTAAGGATGAGGAGAATCTAGAATAGTAAAGGGCCATGATGAGTATTATTGTGGCCTTAAGACCAGCTATGGGGAAAGAGGCCCTCAGACCCCTAAGAGAAGAGGTGCCTGCTGAGCCTGGAGTTGTTGCCCCCAGCACTTACACAAAGAAGTGAAACTGAGCAGTAGCAGCAGCACAAGGAGGGGTCTGCAGGAGACAGTGAAGCTCCACCAGCTCCCAGTTCAGGACTGAAGGATTCATTCCAACTGGTCAGCCCTTTCTAGAAGCTGCCCTTGTCTAAGGCACCCACCCCCTGCAACGGCAGCCTGATCCAGTCATTGGTTAACCAGAGCATGTAAAGGCCTGGCCTTCTCGCCACAAAAGAGCAACAGCTCTAAGGGTTATCCCAACTTCAGGGCTGTAGGTCAGCTTATGTCTTTGTTAAAGACCACATCACAGACAGACTTCACCCTGGGCCCAACCCCCCCCCCTTTCCTTCCCTTCCCCTTTCACAATTATTGTTCTAGGGACACTCCCTAACCAACTGCCTGCATCCTACTCTCCCGCTGAGAATCTGCTTCCCAGGAAACCCTCCCTGTAACCGGGAGGCTGCTGTGAAATGAACATCTATCTAGTGCGACATTTTTATTCAGCCAATATTTTTAAAATGCATAAATTTTGCACTCAAATCTGGATTTCTTTAAAAATGAGAAACTTGGCAATTCTAGGCTCATAGGCACACATCGGTGTCCATCAGCTGGAACTGAATACTGGCTGACTTTTGAACAGAACATGTATTCTCCTAGTCATAGTGCCTGCTGCTCTTTCTTCCTTTCCACAGAAGCCGGTATGTACACACGCTTCCATGTATTTATGCCACCTGCTTGGCTATCATCATTTGAGTTCTTGGCTATCATCATCAGACCATCTGAGACTCTTTAGTTATTTAGGCCTTAAAGAATAGGGACTCTGGCCCTGGCTCACTTGCTTAGAGTGTCATCCTGATAGGCCAAGGTTGGGGTTCAAACCCCTGTCAGGGCACATACAAGAATCATATTAACCAATGAATGAACCAATAAGTGGAACAGCAATTTGATATCTCTCTCTCTCTCTCTCTCTCTCTCTCTCTCTCTCTCTTCCTCTTTCTCCTTCTTCCTATCTCTAAAATCGATCAATAAAAATAAAAAATAGGGGCTCTCTAGCCCTAACCGGTTTGGCTCAGTGGATAGAGCGTCAGCCTGTGGACTGAAGGGTCCCAGGTTCGATTCCGGTCAAGGGTGTGTACCTTGGTTGCAGGCACATCCCCAGTAGGGGATGTGCAGGAGGCAGCTGATCAATGTTTCTCTCTCATCGATGTTTCTAACTCTCTATTCTTCTCCCTTACCCTCTGTAAAAAAGTCAATAAAATATATTTTTTAAAAAAATAGGGAGTCTATGGCTCAGAGGTTTGGGTTGTTCTTTTCCAAGGTCCAGTGCCTGTTCAGAATTGAGAAAGCAATGAGCTCTCCAAGGAGCTACCTCCATCCCAGCCTACCCCACTCCACTCCCAATGGGCCCTAAATCACAAGACTGAATCCGGGAACCACCAGGCCTTCTGCTAAAAGCCTGCTGGAGAACACGCACTGAAGCTGCTGGATCTAAGGCTAAGTGCAGTCAGTTTCACCCTTGGGCTGAATGGAAACACGTGCGATGGGATTCCGATGGCTGCCTGCACGGCACAACAGCTCACTCCAGATGAGGGCTGTGAGCTTCACTCTTGGATGGAAGCTCAGAATAGCAAGCCAACCCCAAGTACAAGCTGCAACCCCAGTTTATATTTTCCAGGTTTCCCATCCGTCTCCAGGAAGGGACTTTGGCTGTTATGTCCTTTGTTTTATTTCCTCTGGTTTCCTGTACTGAGCTGTAGCAAATGCTCCAAGGCCATAGGGCCTCCTGGCTCCCTATCTTTTCAGAGAAGTAGGATTGGCAGATGCGTATGCCTCAGGGTCTAGTCACAGATTCTCCAAGAAAATTCCCAAAGGAACCAGGGAATGGAAACTGGTCCTTAGATCACAACTTATCATTACTGCCTCCATTTCCTGTCTGTGAGTCTCCAATCGTTCCCCAGTACTCTGATTCTGTGTCAGATTCTTAATATGATACAAAACTCCCCGTACAGGGCCTCTGCTCATCGCTGTGGCTTCATTTCTCTTCACTCCTGATTGTACGTTCTGGTCCAGTAACCCTAGGAACGACTAGTTCCTCTCTCACATCCAACTGCTCGCCTATGTCATACTTTCTGCCTCTAAGGACTGTTCCACTACTGGACTTGGGAAACTCCAGGCATGATCTCTTCCAGAAAGCTTTCCCTGATATTTACTCACCGCCCCCTGGTGCCTCCTCAAGCCTCTGCCAATTTCTAGCACTGCCCTTACAGACCATGTTGTGATTGTCGTATTATTGCCATTGTCCTCAGAGTCCTTGAGGGTGGTGCTGTGTTTATTCCTCACTGTATGCCCAGTGCCAGCATAGTATTGAGTACTGACAAAGGCAGGCATGAGATGTGTATTGAATGCCTTGGATGAACTCATGCCAACATACATATACTCTATAGATGTGCATGCACACATCTGTACACTCATAAACAAACTGAAACCAAATGTAAACCCTCCTGGAGAGCAGAATCCTGGAGAGTTGGCTGGGGTCGCAGAAAGTTTTGGATGGACTCATTTGCATGTTAACAGGATATCATGTAGGTAGACTATTAGTGACAACGCCTTGCTAAAAAGTTAAAGACAACAATATCAGTAAAACAATTTTTTTAAAAGGGGGACTGTGTTTATTTAAAAGATTCAAGTGTAAATATCCAGCCAGGCTGAAATCAGGACCTGTCAGCCACATCTCTTTTACCTTCTGAGGCCTCATGGTCATTCACTCGACTCTATTTACACTAGCTACATTTTTTTCTCTAAACATTGGACTGCCCCATATTTCTGTGCATTAAGGAAATAAGAGAATAAAATAAGTCTCTTGGTTCCAGTTCTCAATTGGAAAGAATTTGATTGGGTCTGCTTGAGTCATTTATAAACCTACACTCTGATTACCTATGGAGGAGGGATGGAGTAACCACAACATAAACCTGACTGCAAGCAGCCCACCCACGTGGAAATAGAAAAAAAAGGAGCCATTATGATCTTGGCAGAACCCAAAAGACGTGCACTGATTCTTATCTGCTGTCCACACAAACGGGCAGAGGAGGGTGCACAGAAACCCATGCATCATGATGAACAAGGGAAAGAAAAATTGTCAAGTTTAAGATCGAAACTCTCTAACAAGTTCAGGAGAGAGTAGGTAGTTCAGGAGAGATAAATTTTGCAAAGGCGACCCGTGACAATGCAAATTTGCCTGCCTGCCATATGCTAATAGTGTTCTCAGCCCATGTATTACAGGCATCCTCATCTCTCTCTCCCGCCCCCCTTCCACCTCTCCCAGGCTTCTCAGTTTCTATCTCTGATTGTCTTTTTACTCTAGCTTCATTATTATTTTAGATCTTCAAAGAAATCAAGTCCATGAGACCATTGTGATCAATCCACTCGATCCTATAGTGGAAGCACATGAGATTACAGAAGGCATATGGTTTGCCAACCACTAACCCCATAGTCAGTGACATGATTAGTGTAAGTTCTGACTCCTACTCCAGAGACCACCCACCATCCATGACATACTGCCTCACTTTTTCCTAGATATACAGAGGTGTGGGCGCCGAGGCAGGTTCATGCCCTGTTCAAACCTACAGTAACACGAAGCCTCAAATGAAATAAAATTCTGTGTAATATCAGAAAGAGACAAGTAAATGCTGATTCAGAAACAAAGATGGTGTTGTGAGAAGAGAAAAAGAACCCAGCTACTGTGCCTCAGTGGTTGAGCATTGACCTATGAATGAACAAGGAGATCACTGGTTCGATTCCCAGTCAAGGCACATGCCTGGATTGCTGGCTTGATTCCCAGTAGGAGGCTTGCAGGTGGTAGCCGATCAATGATTCTCTCATTATTGATGTTTCTATCTCTTTCTCTTCCTCTCTGAAATCAATAAAATAAATTTTTTTAAAGAGAGAGAAAGCATAGAGTCAAGGGTCCCACAATTTAGCCATGTCTATTTTATTAACAGATTATTTGACCATAAGCAATTCATTTAACTTCTCCTCAGGTCTTCAATGGAGAATATGAAACTTCTTTCCAACTGGAAGCAAATCATTTATTCTCCATTGGGCTGATGATCAAATGAGATCATGGAAATGCCCCCATTTGGAAAAAAAAATGCACCTAGAAAGGCTATTTGAACACCAGGCCTTAGTATTATTTTTTCCATCATGTTACAAACATATCCAGGGCTGATATCTGCTCAAAGGTCTAATTACCATCATTGCTTCCAAGTATGACCCTCCCTGTAAGTACCCCTTTCTGTTTTTCGAATTATGTACTTCTCCAGATGCACGTTTCTACTTTCTCGGGCTGACCTCATTTGCTCATTTCCTGTCCATATTTCTAATCTAAGGTTGCTCTGTACTATGTCTCTTGTTCACTAGTGTCTGTAGCACCATGCTACTTACCCTCATCTGCAGATGCAATTACCATAATGGGTTCATAGCCTCTTTCCAAGCCATTAATAACAAAGCAAAATGAAATGTGTCTGAAGCTGCTTGCTGCCGCATCGTCCTGGGACTTGCAGCCTGTCATTGGTCACTCTTGTTGGGTGTTGCAGACAGTTTTGAGGTCATTTCTCAGGATGCAGAGAACCTCCTAACCCAACCCAAGACTGCTGGGTTTGTTTGGTTTCAGTCATATGGGAGGCAGATCTTGTTTCTTCGAGTCATAATAAAATAAAGTAAAATAAAGTAAGGTATAACATGCCAACACATCAGAATAAATCAGTGGGTTCCTTTCCAAATTTCTATCTTTCCACATCAGTGTGAGGGTGCTCACTCTGATTCTGTCTCTGTGCAGATCCAGAAGTCAGGAGGACCTACTTCCCTAGTGTTTCCAAGTGGAACTCCAAATCCTTGTGTTTCTTTCCAGTGAAAATCTGCAGCCAAGTGCCTCCATAAACGGGAGGAACAGGATGCATAATCTGTGAGGCTCACACAGGGAAAACTTCTCCTTATTTTTCTCAATAATTTGGCTGACATTAGAGCCCCTTCTTTGCTTCCATTACAACCCTTGGCAGTTTCTAAAGCGAAAGGAGTTTGAAGGTAGAAAAAAACACAAAGACTAATCCATGGATGAATAGACTTGAGAAATCGTTTTGATGACATGTTATTGCAAACAATTTTCTTTTCTTCTTAGCTTAGAATTAGTTTTTGTTTGGTTTTTAAATCGAGTTCAGCATGGGGTGCTCTGGCTTCTTCAAATCTCTGGGATACGTCTGTTCACTTACTGAGCATTTCTGCCAATGGGCTCCTCACCAGAGATTTTTGCCTTTTGCAGCTCAAGCTATAAACAGTTGGAAATTCAGGTTGATTAAAACCTCTCTCTGAACTATCATGGGTATCTCTCAATTTCTTTTAAAAATATAGAAACAACATTTTACGTACCACAACCTTAGAAATGCTAAATTTTAGTTTCTGAATAAAGAAGAGAGAAAAGCTGCAAGTTACCTTGATATTCAAAGTTAGCGATTTGCAACCTTTTTCATCTCATGGCACATGTAAACTAATTCCTAAATTCTGCAGCATATATATATATATATTGCTAATTTGACAAAAAATAGGTATAATTTTGATTCATTCACACCAGATGGCTATTGTTGTGTTGGCTGTTGTCATTTTTTCATTTATCAATCTAAGGGAAAGGAGATTAGTGTCCACCCTGGCCAGGTGGATCAGTTGTATGGAGCACTGTCCTGGACACCAAAAGGTTGCATGTTCGATTCCCAGTCAAGGCATATACCTGGGTTTCAGGTCAGCCACGTACAGGAAGCAGCAGATCAGTGCTTCTCACATTGATGTCTCTCTCTCTCTCTCTCTCTCTCTCTCTCTCTCTCTCTCTCTCTTTCTCTCTCTCTCTCTCTCCCTTCCTCTCTCTAATAAAATCAATGAACATATCCTTGGTTGAGGATTAGAAAATATTTCTTTAAAAAAATATATATATATCTTTATTGATTTCAGAAAGGAAGGGAGAGGGATAGATAGAAACATCAATTATGAGAGAGAATCACTGATTGGCTGCCTGCTGCACATCCCCTAATGGGGATCAAGCCCGCAACCCAGGCATGTGTCCTTGACTGGAATCAAACCTGGGACCCTTCAGTCCTCAGGCTGACGCTCTATCCACTGAGCCAAACCAGCTAGGGCTAGAAAAAAATTCTTAAAGAGATCAGTGCCCTTGACTAAATAGCCAGGTGCTGCATGTTTTAAAAATTCTTGCCCCACACCATTTGAAAATCACCGCCCTAGTTAAGGACAGTGTTTGAAGAAAAGTCTCATTTGTATCCATTCCTCTCATCCGTGAAAGCAGAAAAGCACAGACTGGGGACACAGCCTGGTTTTCTATCGGGGCTCTATCAAATGCTTGCATTAAGAAATTGGAAAATTTTCTTAACCTTTTTGAGTTTGTTTCTTCCTCTATATAATGGAAATGATGCTATATCCATTGTGGGACATTTTTTAGATTAAATGAGCGAAATGGGGGATAATAAATACAGTGTCTGGTGCATAGGAGGTGATCAATGTCAGCTGCTTCCCTTGTCCTCCCTTAAATACAAGGACAAAATCTGTCATCTTTTAATAATACATGTGGCTCCCTTTCTCATAACACTATTACCAGGCAGTTTTGAACTGCTAAGAGGAAAATGTCTTTCATGAATTTAATAAGGATAATGATAGTAAGCAGGCATCATTCTAAATGCTTTATATGAATTATTCCATTCAATCCTTATACAGGAAGGTCATTTTGCTATTCCCATTTACAGAAAAGGATGAGGAAGTTGCAAATAGTTACTAGATGGGTCAAAAACTAATGTATATAAAACATTTTATGTAATGCCTGCCACATGTAAATTCTTAATAAGTTAGAAAGTTAGTGAAGAAATAAGATTTTTGTAATAAAATTAGATCCCTAGTTGTCATATCCTTTTATTTATTGTTGCCATCTTTATGGAGATATAAATCATATACCATAAAATTCCAATTCATTGTTTCTTAGTATATTCACAGAGTTTCACAAACATCACCACGATCTAGGTGTAGAATATTTTTATCACCCGAAAAGTCCTTTATTTTTTTAAACTCTGAATTTTGATAGATTTCATAAAGGAGAAATTGTGTCAAAAATGTCACTTCTTTCATACATTGTTGGTTGGAATGGTAGAGCCACTCCAGGAAACAATTTGGCAGTTTCCTACAAGACTAAACATGCACCATTTGACCTCACAGTTACACTCTTGGGCATTTATCCCAAAGAAATAAAACTTATATTCCTACAAAAACATGGACAAGAATGTTCATAGCATTTCTATTGGTAATAGCCCCAAAGTGGAAACAACCCAATGTTCTCCAGCAGGCGAATGGGTTAGTAGAGTCTGGTACACCCACATAATGCAATACTACTCAGCAATAAAAAGGGTCAAACCATTGACAGATGAAAAAGTAGGAGGAAAGGATGGATCTTAAGGGTATGATGCTTAATGAACAAAAATAATTTCACAGAGTGATATACTGTATGATCCCATTTATATAAGGTCCTCAAAATGACAAAACTTTAGGTAGCATGACAGACTTCCTTTACTGATGAAATAATTCTGTATTTTGGTTGTAATGGTGCTTATGTGAATATGCATGGGGTGAAATTGCAGTCAACACACACACACACACACACACACAATGTAAAAATTGGTGAAATATGAATAAGACTTGCCATCCAGGTAACATTATTACACCAGTGATAGCTTCCTGGTTTTGACATTGTGCTACTACTACATAAGATGTGACCATTGGTAAAAGCTGAGTAAAATGTTCAAAGAACTCTATGTACCATTTTTAAAAACTCCCGTGAGCCTATAATCCAGCAGTTCTCAACCTGTGGGTCATGACCCCTTTGGTGGTCTAATGATCCTTTCACAGGGGTCGCCTGAGACCATCCTGCATATCAGATATTTACATAACGATTCATAACAGTAGCAACATTACAGTTATGAAGTAGCAATGAAAATAATTTTATGGTTGGGTCACAACATGAGGAACTGTATTTAAAGGGCCAGAAGGTTGAGAACCACTGCATAATCATTTCAAAATAAAAAGTTAAAGTAATGGCATTTCAAAAGGAAAGCCAAGAGGAGTTTTGAAGAGGATGCCCAGACATGAAAACTGGCATTATGATGTTTTAAGATTGATACAATGTGATCATCATTGCTCAAGACTTGACAAAAAGATGAAGTTACAAAACAAATTACTCAAAAAATGGAAAATTATTCAAGGGAATGGAAAGAACACTTCAAAAGGACAGATAAAAGCAAAGCCTCAAAGATGCCAATAAACATACTGTAAGTTAAAGAATAAATAAAGATGCCTTATAAAAGGTGGAAGGATTGAAACTACAGGAGTAATTCCATTTAATGGACTGTCTTAACATGTTATCATAATGAGGAAGATGACTCAAACTCTTGAAAACACTCTTAAAAGTTTTAGAGGGGTAATTACAGTGAAAAAAAATCTGAAGTTAATAATTTAATCCTCACCCAAGGACATGCTTAGAGAGGAAGGGGAGAAAAAGAGAGAGAGAGAGAGAGAGAGAGAGAGAGAGAGAGAGAGAGAGAGAGAAGCATCGATATGAGAAAGAAACATCAATAATCCTTCCATAGTGCCCTGACCAGGATCAAACCCATATCTCAGGTATGTGCCCTGACTGGGAATCGAACCAGTAAGCTTTCAGTTCAAGGGACAACATTCAACAAACTGAGACACTCCAGCTGTGCTGAAGTTTATTTGGATTAAGAACATGAACTCAAGGTAACACCCTCAGAAATAAATGTATGATGATTATATTGCTTCTATAGATTATCTACTCTAATAAAAGCATAATATTGAAATTAACCATTTCTTCGGGACACCTAAGCCACACCCACCAGCCAAAGCCACGCCCACAAGCCTATCAGAGCAGCTGTATGCAAATTAATCCAGCCAAGATGGAGGCCGGCAGCCATGGAGATAGCAGCGGCGGGTGAGGCATGGGCAGCAGTGGGCAGCAGTGCAGGCGGGGCGGTTGGTGGTGGGTGCTTCGTGGGCAGTGGCGGCAGTGGGTCCGAGGTGCGTGGAGACCCAGCCTGTGGGGCGGGCTGGCCCTGCACCTCAGCGGCTATAAGCCCCACATCGGCTGGTGCTGCTGCCACTGGGGAAGGAGGCGCACAGGGACCCAGCCCGCGGGGGAAGGCAGTTGTGAGGGACCCAGGCCTGCAGGGGAGGGCAGTTG
This sequence comes from Murina feae, assembly GCA_004026665.1. NCBI lineage: Eukaryota > Metazoa > Chordata > Mammalia > Chiroptera > Vespertilionidae > Murina > Murina feae. The sequence continues at coordinate 13,400 of PVJC01042802.1, forward strand.
GGGGTATCCAGGCTTGTAGGTGAGGGCAGTTGGGATGGACCCAGGCCTGCTGGGGAGGGCAGCTGTAGGGGACTCAGGCCTGCAGGGGAGGACAGTTGGGAGGGGGCCATCCTGGCATGGGGAGGGCAGTTAGGGGCAATCAGGCCAGCACAGGAACAGTTAGGCATTTATCAGGCTGGCAGGGAAGTGGTTAGGGGCAGTTGGCAGGCGAGAGGTTGGGAGCCAGCAGTCCTGGATTATGAAAGGACGTCCGACTGTCTGGGCAGTCGGACATCCCTCAAGGGGTCCCTGATTGGAAAGGATGCAAGTTGGTCTGAGGGACAGCACCACCACCCCCTACCCCCACTCCATGCACGAATTTCATGCACCGGGCTTCTAGTATATATATAAAACCTCTTAATGTGCAAAAAGACCGAACAGCAGAACAACTGAACAATCCATTGCTATGACATGCACTGACCACCAGGGGGCATTCACAGAACATGGAGGGCATCAGCAGCAGGTGACAGAGCATAGAACATGGTGGGCATCAGCCGTGGTGGGATGGTGGAGTAGGTGAACGAGGGCACCAGACCAAGGCAGGGCGCCGGTTGCTGTCATGGGGAGAGCCTTGGGTGGTTACTGTAAATTCTTTGCTCCTATGAGTTGCGGTCCTGCCAGGCGCTCATACCTGCTGCCGGCCCTGATTGCTCAGCACCATCAGCAGGTATGAATGGAGGCTGCAGTCCTTGATTGCCCCTCAGGGCTTCTCCACCTACCCCTGTCCCTGAGGGGCGATCAGGGCAGCAGCTGCTGCTTGCACCCACTGGCGGCATCAGCCCCACTCACACTCGCAGCCAGCACCAGAGCCGCTGCTCACACTTGCTGCTGACACGAGCCCCAACAGCTCCACATCATCAGGGGGTGGGAGTGGGGCCAGCCCCCTCAGCATATGGAAGTGGCAGCAGTGGGAGCAGGGCTGCCAGCAGAGAGGAGACTGGGGGCTGAGGTGGGAGGGGCCAGGCGAGGGTGCAGAGGATGGGCCAAGACCCACCCCTATGCCCATCACAGCCTCACAGACCCCAATTTCTTTCAAGGTGCACGAATTTGTGCACTGGGTCCTTAGTAACTATAATAATAAAAACAAGAGTAAAATTATTAAGTTCTATCTGCCCAAAACTTTTCTCTGTTTTACATGCATTATTTAATTCTCATTATAACCTGGCATGATTGATTGTTATCATTACTATGGCCCTTTATTTAGTGAGAAAACTGAGCCACAATGTTTTTAAGTTATTTGACCAAACTCACAGAGCAAGCAAGTTGTAGAGCTAGTTAATTCATAGAGCTACAAATGGTCATGAACCCCATTTTGAAATTAAAATTTTTTAAAAA
>PVJC01042803.1:0-14779 GCA_004026665.1 Murina feae
CTGGTGCAGCCACTATGGAGGACAGTTTGGAGTTTTCTCAAAAAATTAAAAATGGAACTCCCATTTGACCCTGTGATCCCACTCCTGGGAATATATCCCAAGAAACCAGAAACACCAATCAGAAAGGATATATGCATCCCTATGTTCATAGCAGCACAATTCACCATAGCTAAGATTTGGAAACAGCCTAAGTGCCCATGAACAGATGAATGGATTAGAAAATTGTGGTATATCTACACAATGGAATACTATGCTGCTGTAAAAAAGAAGGAATTCTTACCATTTGCATCAGCATGGATGGAACTGGAGAGCATTATGCTAAGTGAAATAAGCCAGTCAATAAAAGAAAACTACCACATGACCTCACATATATGGATAATAAAGACCATTACAAAATGATAAACATAAATAAATACAGAGACAGAGCAGCCTTGAACAGACTATCATCCTACAGCTGGAAGGCTGGGGATGGTTGGGAGGGAATTAAGAGATCAACTGAAAAACTTGCATGCATGTATAGGAGCATAATCAATGGACACAAGAATCTGGGGGTTAGGGAGGAGGGGGGGAAGGGCAAGGGGAAAAATGGAGATCTATCTATCATTTGTTGTAATACTTAACTGTCATTTATTGTAATACTTTAAGCAATAAAAATAAATAAATAAATAAAAATACTATGAACAACTCTAACAAACTAGACAACCTCAAAGAAATGGACATATTCCTAGAAAAATACAACCTTCCAAAACACAATCAGAAAGAATCTAAAAATCTCAATAGTCCAATAGCTATGGAAGAAGTTGAAGCAGTAATCAAAAATCTTCCAGTAAATAAAAGCCCGGGGCCAGATGGCTTCACAGGGGAGTTTTACAAAACTTTCAAGGTAGAAATAAAACCTGTCTTCCTGAGACTACTCCAAAAAATTCAGGAGGAAGGAACACTCCCAAAATCATTCTATGAAGCAAACATTACCCTAATACCAAAACCAGATAGAGACAACACAATGAAAGAGAATTACAGACCAATATCCCTCATGAACATAGATGCCAAAATCCTCAACAAAATCTTAGCAAACCGGATACAGCAGTACATCAGACAGATCATACACCATGACCAAGTAGGATTTATCCCAGGGATGCAAGGCTGGTATAATATGCGCAAGTCAATAAACATGATACATCACATAAACAAATTGAGAGATAAAAACCACATAGTCATAACAATTGATGCAGAAAAAGCATTTGACAAAATCCAACACCCATTTTTGATAAAAACTCTCAGCAAGGTGGGAATAGAAGGATCATACCTCAACATAATAAAAGCCATTTATGACAAACCCACAGCCAACATCATACTCAATGAGCAAAAACTAAAACCATTTTCCCTTAGAACAGGAACAAGACAGGGATGTCCACTCTCACCACTCCTGTTCGATATAGTATTGGAAGTATTAGCCATCGCGATTAGACAAGAAGAAGAAATAAAAGGCATTCAAATTGGAAAAAAAGAAGTAAAACTGTCCTTATTTAGAGATGACATGATATTGTACCTAGAAAACCCAAAAGACTCTATTAAAAAACTATTAGACTTAATAAATGAATCTGGCAATGTAGCAGGATACAAAATTAATGCCAAGAAATCTATGGCATTTCTATATACCAATAGTGATCTTATAGAAAGAGAGACTAAAAAAGCAATCCCATTTACCACTACACCAAAAAAATTAAGATACCTAGGAATAAACTTAACTAAAGAAGTAAAAGACCTCTACTTAGAAAACTATGACATTGAAAAAAGAGATAGAGGAAGACCTAAACAGATGGAAGAATATACCATGTTCATGGATTGGTAGAATCAACATCATTAAAATGTCCATACTAATGAAAGCAATCTATAAATTCAACGCACTTCCCATTAAAATTCCAACGGCATATTTTACAGACTTAGAACAAACTATCCAAACATTCATCTGGAATAAAAATGACCCCGAATAGCTAAAGCGATCCTGAGAAAGAAGAACAAAGTAGCAGGGATCTCAGTACCAGATATCAAGCTATATTACAAAGCCATTGTTCTTAAAGCAGCTTGGTACTGGCCCAAGAACAGACATGTAGATCAATGGAATAGAATAGAGAATCCAGAAATAGACCCAAACCATTATGCCCAATTAATATTCGATAAAGCAGGCAAAAGCATACAATGGAGTCAAGACAGTCTCTTCAATAAATGGTGTTGGGAAAATTGGACAGATACATGCAAAAAAATGAAACTAGACCATCAACTTACACCATACACAAAAATAAACTCAAAATGGATAAAGGACTTAAACATAAGATGGGAAACAATAAAAATACTAGAGGAATACACAGGCAGCGAAATTGCAAACATATGGTGAAGGGATTTCTTCACTGATACTGCTCCTAGGGCAACAGAAGCTAAAGAGAAAATAAACAAATGGGACTACAACAAAATAAAAAGCTTTTGCACAGCAAAGGAAACCATTAACAAAACAACAAGAAAGCCAACTGCATGGGAGAACATATTCGCCAATGATATCACTGATAAGGGTTTAATAGCCAACATTTACAGGGAACTCATACAACTTAACAAAAGGAAGATAAACAATCCTATCAAAAAATGGGCAATGGACCTAAATAGACACTTTTCAAAAGAAGACATACAGAAGGCAGAAAGACATATGAAAACATGCTCAAAGTCACTAATTATATGAGAGATGCAAATCAAAACAGCAATGCAGCATCATCTCACACCTGCCAGAATGGCTGCCATCAACAAAACAACAAATGACAAGTGCTGGAGAGGATGTGGAGAAAAAGGAACCCTTCTGCACTGCTGGTGGGAAGGTATACTAGTGCAGTCACTATGGAAGACAGTTTGGAGTTTCCTCAAAAAATTAAAAATGGAACTCCCATTTGACCCTGTGATCCCACTCCTGGGAATATATCCCAAGAAACCAGAAACACCAATCAAAAAGGATATATGCATCCCTATGTTCATAGTAGCACAATTTACCATAGCTAAGATTTGGAAACAGCCTAAGTGCCCATCAACAGATGAATAGATTAAAAAGCTGTGGTACATCTACTCAATGGAATAATGTGCTGCTGTAAAAAAGAAGGAATTCTTACCACTTGCAACAGCATGGATGGAACTGGAGAGCATTATGCTAAGTGAAATAAGCCAGTCAATAAAAGAAATACCACATGATCTCACTTATTTATGGATAATAAAGACCATTATAAAATGATAAACATAAACAAATACAGAGACAGAACAGCTTTGAACAGACTATCATCCTACAGCTGGAAGGCTGGGGAGGGTTAGGGGGGAATTAAGAGATCAACTGAAGGATCAACTGCTCCTATGCATGCCTAGGAGCATAATCAATGGACACAAGAAACTGGGGGATTAAGGAGGAGGGGGGAAAGGGCAAGGGGAAAAAAATGGAGACCTATCTATCACTTGTTGTAATACTTCAAGCAATAAAAAAAATAAAATAAATAAATTCAGGCTGGTGAAATAGCCTGTGGATTCATGTGGAAGAGTTCATATTGACTATATTGTACACATTTTGTTTTTAAAGGTGAGATATATTTTGTGTTATGTATAATAAGAGTCTTTGGGCAACTTTTTTTTTCTGATTATTTTCATTATTGGACCTAAACTTTCAAATGTGCAAATGAAGAGGTTGGACAAATGTATATTCCAGTTTAACATTCTATATTTTTAATGTAGTGTCCAAATATCACTGTTGATAAGATTATTTGATGAAAGTCTCCTTGAAGTCTTTTAAAAATGCCTTTTCCTAAAAGAAAGTGCCCTTTTATGCCTCTGGAGCTTTGTAGCATTTATAATAAACGCCATTCACCCCGCTACTCTTATGTATTACTAGTGATGTCTGCATTTATTGCCTTTATCCCCAACTAGATTGAGAATTCTTTGTAATTTATTATGCCTTAGCTTCTCAAACAAAGAAATTGGGTTCTTGACAAAAGAGAAAATTGTTGGATAATCTGGCCAGTGTGGTTCAGTGTGTTAGGTGTCACCCCATGCACTAAAAGGTTGCCAATTCAATTCCCAGTCTGGGTACATGCCTGGGTTGTGGGCTCAATCTCCAGTTGGGAGGGTGCAAATGGCAGCCAATTCATGTTTCTCTCACATCAATTTGTTTTTTTTCTTCCTCTCCTTTCTTCTCTCTCTAAAAGTCAATAAAAATATATTAAAAACAATTGTTGCACATGAAGTTCTACTCTCTCCTAGAAGAGTTGGAGGAAGAAAAGATGACATAAGTCAATGTTTCTTTTTAAAATTTTTATTGAATGTATTAGGATAACATTGGCTAATAAAATTTTATAAGTTTCAAGTGTACAATTCTATAATACATCATCTGTACATTGTACTATGTGTTCACCACCCAAAGTTAAGTTTCCTTCCATCACCTTTTATCTTCCCTTTACCCCTTCTACTTTTCCCAACTCCCTTCACTCTGGTAATCATCATGTTATTGTCTGTGTCTATCAGCTTTTTTATTTTTTATTTTTGCATAATACTTTCACCTTTTTTATCCAGTTCACCAACTCCCCTCTTTTCTAACAGATTTCCATCTGTTCTCTACGTCTGTATTATTCTAAGTGAAATAAGCCAGTCAGAGAAAGACAAATACTATATGATTTCATTTATATGTGTAATCTAGTGAACAAAATTAAAAACAAAACAAACAAACAAAATAAAACAGAATAAAAACAAGTAAATGTTTTAAAACACATAGGGAAAGAAAGAAGGACATGTCCAAAAAAGAAAGGAGATCATAATAAAGAATGGCAGAAAAAACAGCTTCTCTACTTACTTTTGAGAAACTAAAGAAACTAAACTTGTGGCCTAACCGATTTGGCTCAGTGGATACAGTGTCGGCCTGCAGACTGAAAGGTCTCAGGTTTGATTCTGGTCAAGGGCATGTACCTTGGTTGCGGGTACGTCCCCAGTGCGGGGTGTGCAGTAGGCAGCTGATCAATGTTTCTCACTCATCAATGAAATGTCCACCTATTATATACATAATGACAAAAAACCAAAGTATTTGGAAATGTACATGAACACAACTTATTTTTTGTTGTCAAAATTTCAAAATAGAATCTCTTCTATATATAAATATATATATATAATTCAATATATTAGAGGCCTGATGCACAAAATTCATGCATTAGTAGGGTCCCTAGGCCTGGCTGGCAATCAGGGCTGATCTCTGGGGCAACTGGCGGGGCAATCTGGGGCGTCCCTTCCCTTCTGGCACCTGCCTTGGCCGTCCTGGTGCTGCCCGCTCACCAGCCTTGCCACATGCCACCACCACCAGTCGCCTCCCTCTGCAGGAGGCAATAGGCAGGGTGATCAGGGGGCAGTGCCAACACACTTGCCAGCCAGCCCCACCTCCCAATGACCCCACCGCCATTGTCAGTCACCTCCCTCTGTGGGAGGTAACTGGTGGGGTAATTGGGGGGCAGCATTGGCCTACTCACTAGCAAACCCTGCCCCCCACTGCCTCTGCCAGTTGCCTCCTTCTGCAGGGTGACCAGCGGGGCTATTAAGGGGCCCCTCCTGGCACCCACCATAGCTGGCCTGGGATCTGAAGGCTGGGGGCAGCTCCTGCATTGTCTGCCCCCTGGTGGTCAGTGCACATTATAGCAACCAGTCGTTCCACCAGTCATTCCGCCATTTGTTTGATTTGCATATCAGACTTTTATTATATAGGAGAGGTGCAGAAAGTAGGTGAGAACATGTAATGAAGATGATGAGAGGAAGTGACTTATATGGCTAAGACATCTGGAAACTTCAGAATACTTGATGTCAAATAGATGGGCAGTAAAGTTTACTTGAAGTGTATTTTTAAATCTATTATCTGGTTTCAAAATCTACTGCACAGAGGCAGTGGTAGATAACAGAAAGAAAGTAAATACAATAGGTGTAATAAAAGGGAAGTAGTCTGGTAAGTTCCATTCATGATTAAGTGCTCTATACAGGTGTACAAATTTTAATATTTGATATCATATTTTACTGTGTCTTTTCTTTGTTTAGATATGTTTAGGTACATAAATTATTATGATTGGGTAATATTTGCCTAAAATATTCAGTACAGTAACAGGGTGTACAGATTTACAGCCTAGGAGCAATAGGTATACCATATAGCCTTTGTGTACAGTAAGCTATCTCATCTAGGTTTGTGATTTTTGCACAACAAACTGATCTAACCACACATTTCTTGGAATGTGTCTTTGTTGTTAATGACACATAACAGTATTTTAATGCTGTTTGGTAGAATTGCCTTTCAGTATTTTTCCTAATTTTTTACGTTAAATTTCACATTTTGTAAGGTAACATGCCAACAGTTCTCAAGCATACCTATACTATGGGTTCTAAATACAATAAAAATAATAAAAATACCTAGAACATTTTCTGTTTAGTCCATACTCATTCTTCATATATTTTGGATAGCTAGAGATTTCTGTTCCTTGCCAATTACCTAATATATCCATAACTAGATTTATCTGTTGCTCTTGTAGAAGTTATGATTCTTAGGTTAAATATAACCTGAATTTTAAAAATGTCACAATATCATATAAAGCTTTTTGGTTAAACAGTATAAAAAGAATCTACACTAATAAAAGAGAAAGATGCAAATTAACCATACCTTTGCAATACCCACCAGCCAATCAGGAGTGAGTATGCAAATTAACCCAACAAAGATGGGTTAATTTGCATACACAGGCACTGTTCCAGCCAGTCCGGGCCTCTGGGCACCATGGAAAGGCAGAAAGGCAGCTCTGGTCTGGAGTGAAGGTGGTGCTGACAGCCAGGGAAAGGCCCATTCTTGCATGAATCTTCATGCATCAGGCCTCTAGTAAGAAAATAAAATAAATCAACTACAGAACAATCATTTAGAACCAATGTACACTCTATCACCTAATTATCTATAGACTAAGACATTTATTGCTGCTTTTATTTTTAGTAATTAGGGGCCCAGTGCACGAAATTTGTACATGGGTAGGTGGGGGAGGGGGAAGGCAGATGGGGAGGTCCCTCAGCTGGACCTGCACCCTCTCCAATTCGGGAGCCCTCAGGAGATGTGCTACTGATTGGTTGGGCCCACTCCACGTGGTTATCTGCTCTCTGCCGGGCCTGTCTGCTCCATACCACGGGGATGGGCAAACAGGCCCTGCTGGGTGCTGCCTGCAGTCTGATTGCCTGCTGGGCTCCTGTTGCCAGGGTAATGCCACCAGCGTCCTGCCCCACCACTATGGGCGCCACCATTTCTGTCCCGGAGTGACAGTTAATTTGCATATTACTCTTTTATTAGATAGTATAAGTGAGATAGTCATACAAATCATCTTCGTATGGTTGGACATATTATATAATTTTAAGCAAATGATTAGACTCCAAGTTTTACCTAATCTTATAAAATTTTGCATTAACTTTGAAATGAATATTAAGAATCTCCATCCTTAAAAATCCTCACTTATTTTTCAAATTATATGGAAATGAGGCTAAGATAGAGTCAATTTAATTACATAACTCTCTAGACTTCATATTAATATTAAAGTAGTACATACTCAAATTTTCTCACATATTAAATTACTGGGACATTCAGAACCAGTGCTCTTACCCTAATGAAATCATAAAAAGAAATAACTCCTGAATCACCTCATTTTGTGATTCTCTTTTCTTTCTGATTGGAAGGGCTTGGGGGCCTTCTACCCAGGCAAAAGAGTAATATGCAAATTAACCCTCACTCCATCACAAAGATGGCAGCAGCCATGGAGCTGTAGCCAGGCAGGAGGCTTGCATTGCCCTGGTGATGGAGGAAGCCAAGATTCCCACCTGTCCTGCGGGCCTTGAGCTCTGCTCAAGGCAACAAAGTTTCAATTACAGAAGGTAAGTAAACCCAAGATACCTGCTATCAGCCTGCGGCTTTCAGTGGGACCAAGGCCACAAAGTTTCAATTATAGAAATTAAATAAATCCCAGATACCTGCTTCCAGCCTGTGGCCATGGCCAGCCTGATAATGTCCCTTAGCCCCTCACCCAGGCTGGCCAGGCACTCCAGTATAGACCCTCACCCTGAAGGGGCTGTGGCTCACCTGAAAAGAGCTCTTAGCCCCTCATCCAGGCTGGCCAGGCACCCCAGTATAGACTCCCACCCTGAAGAGGCTGTGGCCAGCCTGAAAACAGCGCTCAGCCCCTCAACCTGGCTGGCACACTCCCATGGGGTGAGGGTTCCCCCCTGGGGGATTTGACCAGCCTGCAAACAGTCATCAGCCCCTTACCCAGGCTGGCCAGGCACCCCAGCAGGACACCCTTCAGGGAAAACCAGCCAACCCCCGCCTGTACACCAGACCTCTGTCCTATATAATAGAAACTAATATGCAAATTGACCCTAAGAGCAAAACGACTGGGAATGACTGGTCACTATGACACACACTGACCACCAGGGGGCAGACACTCAATGCAGGAGATGCCCCCTGGTGGTCAGTATGCTACCACAGTGAGAGCTCTGCTCAGCTACAAGCCAGGCTGACGGCTGCCAGCACAGTGGTGGTGGCGAGAGCCTCTTCCGCCTCCTGAGCAGTGCTAAGGATGTCCAACTGCAGCTTAGACCTGCTCCCTGCTGGCAAGTGGACATCCCCCGAGGGTTCATGGGCTGCCAGAGTGATGTCTGACTGCTAGCTTAGGTCCGATCACCTGGGGAGTGGGCCTAAGCCAGCAGGTGGGCATCCCCCAAAGGGTCCCAGACTGCAAGAGGGCACAGGCCGGGCTGAGGGACCCCCCCCCTGAGTGCACAAATTTTGTGCACTGGGCCTCTAGTGATAACAATAAAGGAATTGGTGGTATCTGTCCTGACACCCGGGCACATTAGGTTGTGCCCCAAAGAGTCCAGAAAAAGGGAAGTTGCAAGTTACCCAGACATTTCAAGGGTATGTTATTATAGATGCAATAAGATGGATAGCTTCAGTTAAGATAAAGGTTGACCTTGTCAGTTAAGATACTTGCCTAGGACATACCTACCCACCATAACTCCTTTTAGTTAAAGTTTAATTTCATACTATCCTTTGTGGTAACTTTAGGTCTCTGAGTTTGCAAGACCACCATGCAGGCCTTCCCTGAGCTTGTCAGCTTAGTATATGGCCCCTTTTTATCAACATTATACAACTATTTCTTTGTTTATTTTCTGGAAATTACGTGACAGGGTCCTGGACTATAACTGTCATTTTCACAACTGAATATAGAACACCAGAAATATGCCTGACATATGGTAAGCACTTAAGAAGAATCTGTTTAATTAATAATTGTATATATGGTGGTCCCAGTTAAATAATAAGGCTAAATTCAGAAAAATATGTAAATTGACCTGTTACATTCCTAAACAGAAAGGCATATGGTTAAAATCATGGTACTCATAAAAAACAGAATTGGGTGGGGATTTTATGAGAGGCCTGTTTTAGAATAAAATAAATTAAAGATACTTAAGAGAAATGGTTCCTAAATACAAGTGGAATTTGTTTGAATACTGATCCAAATAGCCAAATGGTAAAGCAGCATATTTAAACAATCAGGGAAGTTTGAATAGGAACTTCATATTAGATGATAAATAATGACATAGTGTTAATTTTTTTTTTTTTTTTGGTGTGATGTTGGTATTTTTAGCACAAATGCCCTTATTTACCTTTCCTTAAAAACAAAAAGAGGTATTTAGATGAGAATTAACTTTATGTTAGGATTCATTTAAAAGTACTCCATCTTTTTTAAAGAGTTAGGAAATATAACAAAGCATTAATGATTTTTGATGCTGGATGAGTTTATGGATTCTTATACTCTTGACCTGGAAATCTTCCTTTTTAAAATTTATGAAGAAAAAAGTATGACAGGTGGCACAGAAGAAATACATATATTATCTGAACAAATTGAGTGTAATTGGGAGGAAGAAGGTCAGTTACTTCTCTGTCTCTTGTCCATTCTATTCTGTTTCAATTGCTACTTTTGAAAACAATTCAAAATATGTGAATTTCAATGCTCCTGTGACTAAATCTATCCAAAGGAATGTAGAGAATTGTGTAGTCTGTAGATAATTGGAATCATTCTTTGTAATTTAAGGCCACAAAACCATTTTCTTCAGTGGATGATTAATGGTTGTTTGCTCTTACCATCTGAAATTGGGGCTAATTGACTTGATGAGTACTCAACATGGCTCATAGGTGATGCTGTAAACAAAGAAAACTTCTGTTATAATTATTATGTCGGTAGTCGTCTCTATACTGAGAAATTATTGAAAATTTCTTCTCTTTGTAGATTTTAGATTTTTAACTTTCAAAGAATTGGAATATACAGCAATTTATTTGGAGAAAAGATCTTTTTATTTTATTATTTTTTAAACATTCAATATTATTCTGTATTAGTTTCAGGTGTAAAACATAGTGGTTAGACAATCATATACTTTACAGAATGGTCCCACTGATATTTTAAGTACCCCCCTGGCCCATACATAGATATTACAATATTATTTTCCCCCATTGACCTCTCTCCAGTCATTTCCACCCCCCAGCATATGCCCTCACCCCCCTAAGGTTTGTGTCCATTAGTAATGCTTATATGCATGCATACAATTCGTTTGGTTGATCTCTTATTCCCCTTTCTCCTGCCTTCCCTCTGAGGTTTGACTGTCAATTTGATGCTTCTCTGTCTCTGTCTCAATTTTTATTAAAGAAAAAAAAAGATGAGATGACTTGAAACATGAAATCTCTTAAATATTGGGACAGTCAACACAGTTTATGCATCCAAATGAATGTTATGTTTCCTAAGTAGTTACCCTAGGAAAGAACATACCAGTAATACATATTTATATTCATTTAGAATTGCTCTCAATGTTTAGGTAAAATGTTTATAATATAATCAATGGGGTAAATACACCCCATAATTTGGATCTCTGAAAAGGAATAGATGAAGGCACCAATCGCCAGGTCCCCTTTCTGGCAACAGTTATACCATATTTTGTTTATCCATTCATCAGTTGATGAGCATTTGTGTTGGTTTTACTCTTTGGCTATTATGAAGTGCTGCTATGAACATTTGTGTACAAGCTTTATGGTAAACAGACATTTTCAATTCTTTGGGTTATATACCTAGAAGGGAAATCTTTGGGTCATATGGTAACTCTGTTTTATTTTTCAGAACTATTTAACTCTTTTCCAAAGTACCTGTACCTTTTTACATTCCCATCGGTAGCATAATTAGGTTCTGATATGTCTCTATTCTCATCAACACTTTTTATTGATTAAGGATACTCTAGTGTGTATGAAGTGATATTTCAGTGTGGTTTTGATTTGCATTTGCCCTTTGAATAATGATTCTGAGTCTCATGTATTTATTGGTCATTTGTATATTTTACTGAGAGATTTTATTCAAATTTCCCCTATGTTTATAAGGTTAGTTGTCTTTTATTGTTGAGTTGTCACAGTTCTTGATAAATTCTGGATACAAGTTCCATGTCAGACATGTTTCTCAAATGTTTTTTCACACTCCATAGATTGTTTTTGACTTTCTTGATGCTGTAATTCAAACCACAAAAAAAAATAAAATTGATGAAGTCCAATTTATCTATTGGTTTTACTTGTGTTTTCGTATCTTATCTAAGAAACTATTATATTATCCAAGATCAAGTATATTTACTCCTATTCATTCTTCTAAGAATCATATAGTTTTATTTCATATTTAGGCCTTTTTTCCATTTTGAGTTAATGTTTATGCATGGTATAGGATAAGTATCTAAATATTTTTGCATATGGATATACAGTTATCCAGCACCATTTGTTGAAAATAATATTTTCCCTATTGAATGGCTTTGATAACTTTGCATTAATCAATTCACCACACATGTAAGGATATTTTTCCTGAACTCTCAATTCTATTCTCTATATGGCTATCTTTATGCCAGTAAATTTTGAAATTGAAAAATGTGAGTCCTCCAACTTTGTTTTAGGAATTTTGCTTCTCTGCATTTCTCTTGCATATTAATTTCAGGGTTATCTTATCAAGTAGTGCACAAAACCAGCTGGAATCTTGGTAGGAATTACATTGAATAAATATATTAATTTGAGAATTATTACCACGTTAAAACATTCTTTTAATCCAAAATATGGAATATGTTTCATGTATTTAGATCTCTATATTTTTATTGATTTTGTAGAGAGGAAGGATGAGAGAGAGATAGATAGGAAACATCACCGATGAGAGAATCATTGATCGGCTGCTTTCCGAATGCCTCCTACAAGAGATTGAGCCTGCATTCCCAGCGTGTGGACTGACTGGGAATCGAACTGGGAGCTTGCTTCAGTCAGTATTTATTTCACCACCTTAACTTTTTCTTACTCCTCCCCATACCCCAACCACTCTGGTAAACACCATACTGTTTTCTGTGTATGAGTTTCTTGTTTTGTACATTTACTGCTTTCTTTTTTATATCTGTAATATGATCCTGGTATATAGGTCAATGCTCAAACACTGAACCACATTGGCCTGTCAAAGCATTAGGTATTGAGAAATCTAGTTCAGTTTGATTAATCCGTGCCATCTTCAAATACTTCCCTACTATGAAAGTCAGTGTTAGCACACCTTTTTTATGATAAACTCGAGGCCCAATGCATGAAAATTTGTGAAAGAGTAGGCCTATCTTCCCCTGGCTGTCGGCACCGGCTTCCTTGTGGCACTAAGAACCCTGGATGGCTTCCTCTGGACCTCCAGCAGGCAGCAGGGACCCCTGCTGGCTTCCATCTGGCCCTGGCTCCATCAGGAAGGACATCCCGAATGATGTCCAGAAGACATCTGGTCTAATTAGTATATTACCCTTTTATTATTATAGATGATCTCTTTCTGCTATTGATAATATTTCCTAGAAAATCATCAGCCCTTTGTGGGATTTCTGAATAATAAATCATTGCAAGAAAGAGGGATAGATATTAAAGAATTTACTATTAATTCAAGTACTAACAATAATGGAGTGGAAACATATTTTTATTTAGGATCAATAGGATGGTGGAAGGCCTACTGGGACTAGTAAAGATTAAACTTTATCTGAGTGCATTCAAAGCAGATGAGACAAAAAAGTGCAGTTTATCTGATTTGCCATGGTCCATCAACATAGTCATGTTACACAGCAAGGACCAGGAAATTCAGGCCCCACCACACTTATTCTGCAGAAAACAACAATTGGTTCAGCTGGCCCAGTTCTTTATACACAGTTTTTAGATACATTTAATTGGGAAAAAATTAAAATATTCCCTCATATTTTTATGGCATTTTAATGAGGTACATATTAATAGAAATCAGCTTGATGAAAGTGGGCTTTAAAGGGAGAAGTGGGAGTAGGAAATTATAAAAAGAGAAACATTCTTTAAAGCGTTGTTAAAAATCAAAGCTATGCTTGCTTCACTATTTTGCAAAAGACAATTCAATATATTCATTCTTTCATTTATTTATTTTGTAACAATTATTCAAAAAGTATTTCTTGAGCACTCGTGTTTTTTTATTGTTTTTGTTTATTGTTTTTATTTTGTTTGTTTGTTTTGTAGGACACAGGGAAAGATGCAAATAAACACAATTCCTACACTCAAAGACTGTAAATTTAAAGGGGAAAATTTATATGTTCACAATTAACTCTAATAACAAAGAGAAATGATAATAAAGTGTGTAGTTTGTTTATAAATAAAAGGACTGTGTGGCACCATATAATTTCTAAGGTACTTGTTAAGTCTAAACTTTAGATCGATAATTCTAAATATTAAAATAAGAGAACAGCATGTTACAAAAGCACAGAAAATAAAGAGAGCAAAATTAATCAAATGAATAGAGGTTCAAGAGTTTCATGGCAAATGTGCCATTTCATCTAGACTCTCAGAGAGAATTCATTTTTAGGTAGAGAAATAGCAGGGGCAAAAGCTTTGAGGCAGAAAAGCATTTTTACTTTCTTTGGAAAGAAAACAAAATTTATGTAATTATCAGTTATAAATTAACAATAACTGAGCTTTATATTGGTTTAACAGATAGTACCTTTTCAGATGTGGTGACATTAACTTACATCTTCTCAATTCTGCTATTTATACTTCATTTTGAATACTCTAGAATTTTGTTGTTTCCATAGCACTGTTTTATACTTGATATACTTACGTATTTTATTCCATTTACATTAAAAAATTAGCCACCTGGTCTTCAGTCCAAATGCTGAATTGTAGGGCATTATTTAAATTAATTATTCTGCCAAGTGAACAAATAATATGAAAATTCTAAATTGTCTGAAAAATACCTCTTGGAGATGTGATGTGCTAACTAAATGTTTTGGAAACATTTTGAGAATTTACTCAGATTGAGATCCTTATATATAACTCTTATTGAGTGCTTATGCTACATGTATAAGTTTCTTAAGGGTAAGTGGCTTGGAATGATTTTAAGGACAAAATAAGATGTGACTGGGAATTGGAGACACTGCTGGAGGTTGCAGAGGTGAAGGGAATAAGGCACTACAAAGGATTTTTTAAAAAGCTAGTGGTACCAGTGTGAGGAAGGTAAGGCTGGAGACGAAAGCTGGGGCCAAAGTGTAAGGGGATTTTAATTTTAATACAAAGGGGTTTGTTTTTATTCTGAGAAGCAATGGAGAACCACTGAAGATGTTTCCTTCTTTCTTTTATTCTTTCCCTCCTCTCCTCTCCTCTCCTCTCCTCTCCTCT
>PVJC01042804.1:0-14772 GCA_004026665.1 Murina feae
GTCGGTTGGGAAAAGGGTGGTTGAGCAACGGGGAACTTCGGGAGGTCTGTTGATTCCATCAGGAATAGATTCAACTTGACCAACTTGTGTTGAGGGCAAAGTAAGTGATGACTTCTGACTGAGGTAATAGTCTGAGCTTTAAAAATGAAATAGTCTAAGCTTTCCTTCTCTGGGCACACTCACCTCATCTATAACACAAAGGATTTTTTGGTGGTTCCTAACCTTGTTTTCATCCCAGAATCCCTTGAGAATCTGAGGAAAGTTACATCTGAGGAACCTTACTGATTAAGTTGAAGAGTGTATGGATTTCCCTACAAAATAGGTACATACAAACCCAGAATTTGTCATACAAATTCACATAAAATAGGTTCCATTGGAGTGAGAGGCTGATTTCATGGACTGTAGTTCTGTATATGTTAGGTTTGATGTGCCCCTGACAAATTCTTGTAAAGATATTCTTCAGAACAAGGACAATATAAGCGTGTGGTTTGTGGTTTTGTTGTTGTTGTTTGTTTGTTTGTTTGCTTGTTTTGAGGGGGTGTTGTTTTGTTTGGTTAATTATAAGCACTTAACATCCAACGCTGGCAAAGAGGCAGCCTCCTCTCTCACACTTTTTCAGAGCCTGCAGGTTGTGAAACTTTCAGTGGCTTAGCACAAAAGGGCCTGCAGTTTCTTCAGGTTGCTTGCAGTGATGTTCAGAGCCAGGGAGGAGGTCCATTAATTAAAGTCACTTCTGCACTGGGGCTTCCTCTCGCTTTCTAAAGGCTGTCATCCATGTCTTTCTGGGTCACCTCTCTTCCTCTTTCCAGCTCAACTGCATCTAAAGGGAAGAGCACGGTGATGGCCCAGCCCCCTTGAGCACCTATGGCCCTTCGCTTTGAAAATACTTTACTGATCAAGTTGAAGAGTTTGAATTTCTCTCATTTCCATCATCTACAGGAAACATGTGTCTTCTCTTGTTACCCTCAAGTTTCTACTTCTGTCAGCTTCTGTTGTAGGTCAGAGCTGCCACCAAGCATGTGATCGTATGCAAAGCTTTCTTTTGATGCTTCCTTTGGATCTTCGCAAAGTAGCTGAAAGTGCAGAACAAATTTTAGAAACCACCAGGCCTGCCTTAAAATCCTGGTAGTCATTTTAGTCCTTTGTGCCTCATTTTATTCCTCTTCCTTTATCAAATGAGTATAATAATATATCCTGGGGTCTTTGTAAGAAATAAACCATTAAATGAGCTTTGTATAGGGCCTGACATGTTATAGAAGCATACCAAATATTATCAAAGCAAACCATACGCCATTTTATTTTTTCAAAGTGACTTGCAGTTCTCAGAGCATCCATTTATTCATCTGTAATCGATTTAAAGTATATTCCATTTAATTCAGCCCCCACGTAGTGAGTACCAATTACTGTGGAGTTTGTGAAGATAAGGAATGAAGGAGGTTACAAATTAGAAGTCATGGACAGACAAACAACAAATCAGAATATGACCGAAATCAGGGCTCTGCCACTTGCTGAATAGTCTTGAATAAGATAGTAAATGATGATGAACCACAGTTTCCTCACTAGTAAATGAGACTAATACTCAACCCTCATAGTGGTTGGAAGTGTTATGTGAAATAAAGTGTGGAGGTTCTATGATGCCAGAAACATAAAAAGTGATCAGGAAACATTTATCAGCAGAACAATGTGAAGACCATAGATAGATCTAAGGCTCTTTTAATTTTTCAAATATCTCACCCCAGATTTTATAAAAAATAATAAAATGTACCTATATCCATAGAAATGTCTTTTGCTATAAGATGTTTTGAAAACTTTTTATAACTTTATCATTGAAGCTGTTAATATAATAGTAACATTTTTATAATATACTAGAGGCCAGGTGCATAAATTCATGCACTGGTGGAGTCTGGTTGGCCTGCCCCAATGGGGGCCAGTCAGGCCAGGCTGCCAGGCAGAGGCAACGTAAACAGTTGGTCCGCTGGGCCTGCCCCCAATCAGTGTGGGGGGTGATTGGGGGTGGGGCTGGCCAGGGGGAGGGGCCATGGAAAGTTTGTCAGCTGGCCCTGCCCCTGATCTGACTGAAACTTGCTGGGAGAAGGAGCCACCCCCTGATTGGGTGGGTTGGCAGACTGCAGTGCATGTCATAGAGACTGGTCATTTCAGTGTTCCAGTTGTTTGGCTTTTATATATATATAGATTGTGGTAGTAGCTTTTTATATAATAATGGAAAAGAAAAGTTGAATTTGACTAATTGTAGCAATATTACATTACATTATTTTCAGCATTGTGACTATTTTTTATTGTTTGAGCCACTAATTTCTTTTAGGTCTCCGATCTCTATGTAAGCCCTTGAAAATGCTGAAACTGTAATGCTCAAAGGATAAAACCCCCTGTCTGAGTGAACTAAGGAAAAGGGTGGCAAATGTTGTGAGGGAGTTCTGAGGCAGCAAAAATGAAGGCAGGAATAATTCTAAGTAAAGAGGATTAAGGAGGAGTTCAGTTAGACGTTATATGTGAGCAGTGAAAAATAGGCAGGTGTCTGACCATTCAAGGTATGTGAACTTCTGTGACTGGAGCAATGGACTCCAAATAGAGGTTTGAACAATTCAGAGATGTGCAGGAGATCCTAGGGGATGGGAGGA
The DNA here is from genome assembly GCA_004026665.1 of Murina feae. Classification (NCBI taxonomy): domain Eukaryota; kingdom Metazoa; phylum Chordata; class Mammalia; order Chiroptera; family Vespertilionidae; genus Murina; species Murina feae. Next base: position 2,640 of record PVJC01042804.1, read on the forward strand.
GGGAAAGAAGAAATGGTATAACGTATTTACTTTTACTAATAATTATAATGCCTAATTATTGTCTGTTTACAATGCTGTCTTTTTGGCCGGGTTCTCTCTTCGAACTGATTTGTAGCCATGCCCCCAGCCGTGGTGAATGTAAAATCTGTAGGGGCCTTTCTGAGAGTGTGTCCTTTCACACACACTAAGTGGAGTCAGTATCAAAGAATACCAATATTTCCGTCAGCCTCCATGATCCCACCCGTTCTCTGCATCACAACCCTCCTGACAATGTGCTGCTCCAGAACCCTCACACCCATTCTCTAGTCCATCAAAAAAAAGAGTGGCACCTCTCTTTTTCGCTATTGATAGTGGTTACCAACAGCACACTCACTGTCACACTTCTCCCCATCTTATTGGTTATTTTTCCTAAAAGCAAAACCACTACTCTGGTCAGTGTCATCTCTTCTCTATTTTATAAACATATCACACCCACTTTTAATTTTTTTTCACCTTTGTTCATTTTGTTCCTTTTTTCTAAAAATCTTTCCCCAGTTCCAACAATGCATATCAAAATTTATCCACTTGTTATCAAACTCTTCTGGCTTTTGTCAGTCTTCTCCTCTTCTGAACTGAACAAGAATTACAGCCTGTTACATAATTTTGTTGTTCTGTAGTCCTTGTGTGAACAATCAAATTGCTAGAACTTTATGGACAGAAATTGTATCATAAAATTTTTTGTTTACATCGTCGGCCATATTTGGCATAGCCCTCCCCCACCCCCACCCCCAAAAAAATACGGTAATCATTAGTAGTATTGACAAGATGTTTCTAGGGTGATTTTTTTGCAGACAAAAGGTTGGTTTGTGCTTTCCTGATATTTAAGCTCATTTGAGGCCTTGAAATGTCAGTAGAAGTGCTGTGGGCCACTTCCATGTGATGATTTTAAGAGTCATTGTGTTGTTAGCCATATTTCACTTTTTTACTTTACTTTACCTTTTTTACTTTACTTACTTCAACCTGGATCCCTAAAAGAAGGTGATGTATTAAAGAGGTCTCCATGAGACTCTTGATGTATAACATCCAAAAGAACCAATGCCAGTGCTTTTGATCCTTCAGGGAGTCAGTTACCCAATTGCATAGCAATTGCATCATGAATTTCAGACATTGGGCTAGTTGGGAGAAAAGCAATAAGAGATAGCAGAAATGATTTATATGAAACAGATATGCTTCACACAAGTGGCCTGCCTTGGCTCATGCCAACTCTGCAAACCTCATGTAAGTATACTGTCCTAGGCTTGGACTACAGAATTTCTCAAAAGTCTGTAAATCCCACACAAAGGGAACTGACCTCAGCTCATGCTACAGAGTCTCTCAAAGGTCTGGAAACTATACACAAGCATGGGCCAGGCTCAGTATGCATTGTAGCTCTTGCCAAGTGATCCCAAACCTAGCACAAATGGTAACTGGTTTCAATGTACATTGTAACACCATCCGGTTTTCCCAAGCCTAGCATAAATAGTGGCCAGTCTTGGTCTGTAATACAGCTCCAACGAAGCGACCCAAGTCGGCACAAGTGACAGCCAGTCTCGCTTCATAGTGCAGTCTCTCCCAAGCACGTCCAACCCTAGCACAAGAGGCAACCAATTTCCAATCACTTGTAGCACCTACCAAAGGGATCCAAGCCCAGCACAAGTGGTGTCTAATGTTGTCCTGCACAGAGGTTCCTCCCAAGAGGATTCAGACCTAACAACTTGGTGGCTTGCTTCAGACCACAACAGAGCCCCACCGAACCAGGTGCACAATTAACCTACCTGAAGGGTGGCCTCAACTGGCAACAGAGCCCACTAAAACAACTCCCTCACACAGCAGCTCATTCACTGTGGTCATGGCCAGCCTTCACAATCACAGTCAGTCTGAGGGTCAACCCCACCCACCAACATACCAGCAGCAATCATGACCCAACTACAACAAAAGGGCCCACAAACTGTACAGCCCTGGAGCACCTGATTCAAGTGACCAAGAAAACTGAACCCCACAAAACACCTACATAAGACAGTCTTTGCAGCCAAATAACAAGGCTCAGTGGTTGAGCATCGACTCTTGAACCAGAAGGTCATGATTGGATTTCCAGTCTGGGTATATGCCAGGTTGCAAGCTTGATCAAGTACAAGAAGAAAGCCAAGGTATTTCCAGATCTAGACAGAAACATACGGAGAAATTAAGAGACCAGAATATACTAAGCATGACTTGATACGAATATAGAATGCTGGTTTGCATTTCTAAGAGCTCTCTTTAACCCCAGGATTAATCCCAAAATCTGAAAATCTCAGATGCAGTAGTCACATGGTAATAATGGCAGAGGGGAGAAGATAGAAGCAGAAAACTGCAAGGAAATATGTTTTCAATATTCAATTATCTAGTAATTAGGTATGCAAAAGCAAAACATGATGATGTAAATCTCATTCATTGTCTAATCTATTTTTTATTTCTTAAATTAAAAAATGAGCTCATCTGATAAGTGTGTGATAAATGAATCAGTAGACAGGCTTTTGGTTAAATGATCTTGCCACTTGACAGATTAAAAAAAATCATAATATTTAAAATTCTTCATCCCCCAGTGTATCAGTGGCCTAAAGTACAGGAGTGTTCATAAATTATATTTAAAAGGAGAATACAATATGTTGTCTGCTGTCAGTGAGAAAGGATTTATCTTAAATCAAGAGCTGAAATTGTGCCTTATCTAAGATTCATTTCTTTCTTTAAAGGAGGTGAACTTTTAAGTCAAACTTCTCACCTACTAGGTTGGAATTCACACAGGACAGTAAATCAAGATATTGACAATATGTGGAGTTTATAGTCATTTGGCTAAATTTAAATAGATTGTTATTCTCACAAGAGAATGCCTATTTATTTTATATATATATATATATATATATATATATATATATATATATATATTAAATACACACACATATATATGTATATATATATAATTTTTGCTTTCAAATATATTTATTTTATACCATTGTATTTGGAGGATTAAAGTGGAATGAATACATTATATTCCATTTTTATAGAAACTGAGCACTGTCTAAATAAATGAACAGAATTTTTGATGGGCCATCTTGAATGGATTATATAACTTTTGACATTGCTGTTTTTCAAATGTCTGAAGTTAATATCCCTCCTAGACATAAATTACAAAATAAAATCAGCTATTCCTAGTTCGCTTTGCTCCTGAATGTGTCTCCATTCTATGTGCTATAAATCAAGTTTGATCTAGATTAAAAACAATTTGATGTTTTGAAACGAATATCTTTATTGATGACAATATCTAAGTGCAAATTTGTAATATTCAGCAACCTAGGATCTAATCCAGGTGTTACAAAAAGCTCAATCATCTCAATAACTGCCATGTCTGAGCAATTGGCAAGATTGAACCCACATTTTAAAATAACATAAAAGATGTTGACTAAACAGACTCAGCCATTTTTGTATCTTAAATAGTTTAATATTATCACATTGCTACAGCATAAACTATTATTTTCCAAACTAGGAGGATCCAATTTTATGAGTTTAAGTTCAGTGGAATCACTGGTTCTTACCAGAAGCAAGATAGTCTATTTCCTCTTTTCTAAAAGAAGTCAGTCCAAACTCTAGTGGCATATCAAATAAAACTACAACAGCCACCTCTATTATGTTTCAGGTTGCTTGAGTAGGTTGATGCACCAGTGAAATATATATTTCAGGAGCTTAGAAGAGAGAAAAGGACTAAAGTACTAATTAAATTTAAATCCATATATTTCTGGAATGATGACTACACAGGAGAATACGGTAATTCTAAATGTCAACCTCATTTTCACTGAACTTTAAAGAATTTTTAATAATGCTGTAATTTTTCACCTTCATATAAGGCTCAAGGTCCATTTTTAACAAAGGTCTCGAAAGAGCCCACATGCAAACTCATGTTTTTATGTTTAAAAAGTGCAATGTGAGCAGCCAGGTATGGGTCTCAGGTTTCATTTACATACCCTTGCTGCAGGAGTGGCACTGCTGAGAAACTCCCATAAATCATCTCCTGGCTGTACACAATTAATTTTGCTTTCTGTACTTGCCCACCTCTATGTTTTTATACTGTTTCTTTTTATGTTTAATTGTTGAGGTTGCTCATGGTTTGAGGTGAAACACCCAAGCTTAATATTAAAATATTGCTGGATAATGTTATACTCTAAATTTTAATAACCCAATTTAAGGTCACCTTTTCTCACAAGTTTTAAAATTAACTGTCAAAAAAGTATCAAAAGAAAAATAACCTGCAACTTCCTAACCCTTTTATATATGAGAAGATATTAAGTGGGTTTATTGCATAATTTCTTGAAGGGTAAAATATTTCTACCATCTCGGCGTATTTTCCCAGCGATCTTTTATCTTGTTTATTGTTACCTTGAAAGTGATTTCATACTTCATGAGAGTTTCTTACTACTTAGCTTACTTTCAATAAAACAAGGGAAAAAAACCTTTTTTAATGATTTTCAGAATAGCTATTCTTCCAGACGGGAATCTGCGGATCCTAAATGCTTCTAAATCAGATGAGGGAAAGTACATTTGCCGAGGGGAAAATGTATTTGGTTCTGCTGAAATCATAGCTTCAGTATCTGTAAAAGGTAAGAACATGTAGCTAAATATTTCATAAGCCTAATTTCATGGCCTTATCAGAAAGTGAATAGATATAATATGTGTGTATATATGTATGTGTGCATGCTCCTGGTTATAAACTACATTGCAAAAATAGAACTAACACAGCCACATGGTTCCTCTCCATTATTTAGGGCACCATAAATAAATGGAATTCTTGTCGGTAGAAATTTAAATATTTTTCTTTGAACACAATAAGTAAGAGGATGAAGACAGGTTGGTGAAGTTTTAGTTAGTGTCTCAAAATTTAGAAGTATGCTAACAGTATAGAAATATTTTTTCTCTACCAAGGTTAATTTTAGCAATAATCAGTAATATTTCTTTATTATCACTTCAACAGAAGATTTGGGGTAGAAAGGCAGGAGGAGGACATGGGTGTGGTATGTGGGAGTGAGCTCAGAGAAACTGATTTACCAGAGCTGCCCTTTAACCTTTGCATCAATGGAATTTTTTACATAATGTCACTCTTTTAACATTGCAAATATTGCCACTTAAATGTGTACTTCTAAAGTGAACTGTATTTCAAGTCCAGAACCTTCGAGACTACACGTCACTGCTTCATACTAAGAAAATCTTAGGTAGTAACTTTGTAAGCAGAGGAATATTTTTCACAGTTGAACTCTATACTTAATTGATTTTTCCATTTGTGCATGTATTTTATAGTGAGTCATATTTGGACCATAACAAGGTAAAATTGCTAATTTGTCTCTTTCTTGAGAAATAGAGAAGTGAATTAGACAGCACTCTGATATTTGAGGGAATGGGCAAGCATCACTTGAAGGAACATGATTTAAAGGATGTCTTCATTTATTACAGACACTAAGGAATCAGACTCTGTTTCTCCTTCCACTCTGTGTCTTATTCCTTCTCTGTGCTAAACAATGAGGCAGTGCTGGATCCAGGGACTTTCTTTTATAACAACAAAAATGTTCTTGCACTTTCCAAAATAATAATAATAGTAAGTTGTTAAATGGAATATTTACTTATTGGGAATATTCTAATTCTTACGAAGTTTAAACCCCAGTATGATGTGATTGTCCTCTCTGATGCATCCAGAGATTAGATGGCCGCATGGAATATCTGACTTCTAAAATGTCAACATTCATAGCGGCATTCCTTTCCTGGTATTGCACCCACATTCCTCTCGGGGACCATTCAGAAGAATGTTGCATAGGAGAGGGTCTTAACCACCCCTGCTTAAGCATGGTGCTTCATCAGATTGTGCTATTGTCAATAACAGAGCTGAAATAGGAACACTGGGCTAATTGCTAATTCCTTGTGTCAGTCTTCTTCAGGTATCTACAATCGGGATTTCGGGAAATAAAGACAACATCAAAACCCTATCTCCATCACTTCCATACTTTATTCAAAATAGCAAGTTATATTGCTATATCACTGTCTTTTTAGAATAACTTCTTTTTCAATAACAGTCAAAATACAATATTATATTAGTTTTAGGTGTACAACACAGTCACTAAACAGTTGTATCTTATAAAGTTGATCACTGTCTTAATAACCCTTAGATGTACAGCTCATATTAGCCTTTATTGGTTCAAAATTGCCGTAAAGTCTGTAAAAAATATACCTTTTTAAAAAAATTTAATTGTATCTCACTTAGCACAATACTTTCCAAGTCCATGAATAAGCCAGTCAGAGAAAGACAAGTACCATATGATTTCACTTAAATGTGGAATCTAATGAACAGAGAGAGGACAGATTCATGGACACAGAAAACAGACTGGCAGCTGTCAGAGGGTAGAGGGTTAAGGGCTGGGTGAGAAGGGTGAAGGGATTAAGCAAAGAAAAACTAAAGATTCAGAAGGATCTGTATCTGGAACAACTTTATTGCATAGATTTCTTATTAAGTTTTTTCTCTGTTATTTAAAATATAGAATGCAGGGAAATACTATGTGTGATATTAATTAATATATTTTTATTTCTGTAGAACCTACAAAAATAGAACTTACTCCTAAAAGAACAGAGTTAACAGTGGGCGAAAGCATTGTTCTTAACTGTAAAGCAATTCATGATGCTAGTTTGGATGTCACTTTCTACTGGACACTGAAAGGACAGCCTATCGATTTCGAGAAAGAAGGTGGACATTTTGAAAGCATCAGGGCCGTAAGTTAATACACTTTTATTTTTTGAGTAATAACAATTTTAGAAATTTAAGTTCAAATGTAAAAACTTACTTATCCATGTAATGCTAAGAAAACATAGGGATAAAATTGATTTGACTTAAACACATTTTTCATTATTTTATATTAGGCCAAACTGAAAATAATAATTTAAAAAATCCCAGTAATAAATTGGTAATACTATATTATGCAAGTCTGGTTTATTTGCCAATTTTATTTTCTTGATTAATATTGTCAACATTTCCACATTACTTCTCAAAAGTTATGTTGCTACATAAAGTGACTAGTGATATTTAAAGTATTCTTACAAATATTTATGATACAATAAATTAATGAAATAACTTAGCTGTCCTACTCCTCAAAAAATGGTAATTTTGGGGAGATTTTTTAATTTCTCACAGGCTATAGAGCTAAACATGCAACCCACAGTCAGAAAGGTACATTGGCCTCAGATAAACATTCACAAGCATACTCATTCCTTCCTCACCAAATATTTTCTTGGTAATGTCTTCTTTTACTTTATCTATCTATATGACAATCCACTAAATGGAGTGGTAAATATTTTAACCAAATACTGTAGAATCATTAGTGTCTTTAGCCAATAGAGAAGTAAAAAAACACATCTTTCTCTCACCCTTACTTAAGACATAAAAGAGTAATTTGACAGAGGGAGAGAGAAAGATGGATGGAATTAGAGAGGCAGAGAAAGATTGTGGCTGCTATATCCCATCTGTATTTGTTAAAGGGATGGATCCAAATGTAATTTATGCCTACGAATCCAATTTGAAATGTCACATGTTTATTAACATCGGTTTATTTTTTTATAAACACTTTGGGAAGCACTAGAAAACCACATATATAATGAGCCCAAACAGATAAAACTCACTTTGGATTGCATTTTATTATAAGTGTAATATAATACAATGAAAAGTCCTAGACCCAAAGTCAGGAATTTTCTAGATCAATTTTCAATTCAATCTCTAATCAGCTGTGTAACCAAAAGCCAGTCAAAATAACTTGACCTATTTAGGCATTCATCTCATAAAGTGAAACAGTTGGACCAGATAATTTCTAAGATCCTTTCTCACTCTAGAATTTTATAAATTTATATTATAAGAATGAAATATGAATTCTCTCTGTTACATTTGCCAGTGTAAACAAAATTAAACATTTTCTTCCAAATTATCCCTTTTATCCTGGTTTACTTTTCAGTAAATGGGTAAGACTATATAACTCAGAAACAATTACCAACATAGTTATTCGTATCACATTAAATAAATTAATTATAATTGTTAATGGTTATGTTAAATATAAAATATTTAGATCATATTAAATTAAACTCATTTTCCTCTAATTCACGTTTTCTTTTTTCTTTTACCTTGAGTTGATAATTCCTTCAAGATTGTTGACAAATTTTATACCATCATTGTCTTAAAGCAAACCAGTAAAAAAATGTGATACAAGAATATTACATTTGAAAGCAAAACATTCACCATCAAAGATATAGCTTCTCAGGATTATCTGTAAACCTTCATTTTAAGTGATCAGCTATATAATATAAAAATATATCTAAAATTAATGTAGATTTTTCTTTATATAAGTGAGTCCCCACTTTATTTTAAAATGCCAATAGAGAAGTCAATGGTCCTGATCAAATTATATGAATTCTTGTTTTTTATCTCTTAGACATTACCACTTTGGTTTAATGATATTCATTTGTATAGATAAATACCTGCAATCCCTTCCATAAAGTTGGCAGTTAATAGTACCTGCTGTATTCCTCTTTACATGTGTGCTGTTCTTGCCCTTGAGAAGTACAAAATTCACTTTTTACTCCTTGTTAACCCATACTGTTACAAGCCATGTTAAAATTAGGCTCTGGATTAAGGACAGTGATAATAAACTACAGAATAGAAATTTAAAGCAAATTATCATATTGAGACTTGAGAAAAATATTTAGGTGTAGGTGTGGGTGATGTAGGATTTATCATTTCCCGTGTATTTAGAATAATTAATAGAAATATAATTTTTTTAAATACATCTATCTCCCTCTTATATTCATATACTCTTGTCCTTATTATTCATATTAATTTGTAGGTCCATTCTAATGAATTAATTTAGGAAGGATAATGGATTATGCCAGTCTTGGCTGGGGACACCATAGACCATTGTAGTAGATTGTTACCCAGAATCACCTTTTAAAACTAAGGCACCCCTTTCCCATCCAAGCCACTAAGACAGGCCTCAGCAGCATCCCTCTCTAGAAATCACTCTCAGCCAATGAGAGTTGTCTCTCAATATCTCTTATCAATTTTAAATTTCATACTTTCTCAATAAGTTTAACATTAAATTGTATCATCTCGTGAACACCTTAGGTAAATATCCTTCATTCCTTGTAGAATTTGTAGGTTAATTATTTTCATTGCTGGAAATATTCTCATATATTCATCAAAATCACTCACACCTATAAAGTTTATACTATGATTATGTGGTTACACTTACATTATGTAACTTCTTTTTTGCTAATATTTATAAATGACTGTTATGAACAATCTCCTTTGCCAAAAATATCATTCTGTTATGTGTATTTTTAAAATCAACCCTACAAATCAGACTCTCCAACATTTAGTTAATCACTTCAGAATAAATTTGAAAGTTTCATTATTCAATCAAGACCTAGGCATTTTATTAATAGAAATTTTACATCATGAAGATAATTTTTCCCCTTTCTCTCTCATATCTATTGTTTCATTTGATTTCCACAATAACATTGTGAGCCAGGAAAATTATATATAAATGAAGAAACTGAGTCCAGGAAGGAAGATGGGTGAAGGGTCTTACTATTGGGATTCTGAACAACACAGACACAGTAACCACACAGCTGCCACCATTATCATTGAAGCTTCATTGAGCTTAAAACACCACAGCCATGAATGATATTCCAAATCTGGTTTGATGTTTCAAAGCAAAGACAGAAAGATTAAACTAACTGTTACTCTTCACTATGCCTTTTTGCAAATCGAAGACATAAAGAAACTGGTTCTTCTCTGTAGCCTCACCTCTTAGCGGAAAAGTGCAACCTATTTTTACCTTACTTTGTTGATCACTATTAAAACATAACAATTATATATTCTGTAACATCAAGTCAACAAATAATTGTTGTTTTATATATTTTTATTGATTTCAGAGAGGAAGAGTGAGGGAGAGAGAGATAGAAACATTGATGAGAAAGAATTATTGATGGGCTGCTTCCTGCAGGCTCCCCAGTGGGGATCAAGCCCACAACCCAGGCATGGCCCTTGACTGGAATCAAACCTGGGACCCCTCAGTCCACAACCCAGTGTTCTATCCGCTGAGTCAAACCAGCTAGGGCAAGAAATTGTTTTTAAAAATGCACCCATAAAAGTTACTCAGAATGAATTGAAAAACATCTCAAAATATCTACTACACTTGCCTCTTCAGATGTTCTGTGGGTGTGTTTTCCATTATTTAAAGCTCACTCCTCTGGCAGCTGTAATTGTTTCATTTTATAGTGTTTGATTCTCTCGTTAACAACTTCCCGTTTTAGTCCTTGGGGAAAATTTCTCTAAGTGGACATGAGGTGCAATGTTATGTTGCTTTTACTGCTGAAGACAAAGCAAAGCATGTAGAGTACAAAGGGCTCAACCGTTCTTCTGAAGAAAACATTCAGTTTCCACATTTGAGACATTTAAAATTTACCTTTTCTTACCGAGTATGTTACTTACAGCATTGTTGGTTCCACTTGAGTTTTTAGCCAGGAAATTCAGTTTTCAAGTTAGATAGCTGGTAGGGAGGGTTTCAGAGTCTGTCCTTTTCCCTGCCCAGTGCTTCCTTTATTCCTTTCACATCCCTCCCCCAAAGTCAGTATCAAGTTCTACCAAAAATATTGCTTTCCCTTTTAGCCTTTACATTTTCAGAAATTAGGAATATGCTTATTTTTCTAAACTCAACACAGTATTTGGTCCACATTAAATACAAAATAAATATGTGTAGAGTTGCTAAAGGAATGACTGAAGGTAAGAGTATTTGAACTAAAAACTAGCCACAATAGAGTAGACCACTTAGAGAAAAAATGCTGACTAGTATACCTAAATAGCTTTTTAAATCCAGGAATGATTTCAACACCTATTTGAATAATATAGAATGCCAATGATCAGGAGTTTTATTCATATTGCTTACATGAAATTTAAATATTTTTTATGTTGTGCTTAAAATAATTATTTTCTCTGGAAATATTAATAGGAGCTTTAATAAGATCTAAACTAATAAAAGCGAAATATTAAAATTAACCATTTCTCCGAGACAGGGTAAGCCACGCCCACCAGCCAATCAGAGTGGCTGTATGCAAATTAGCCCAGCCAACATGGCGTCCGCCACTCACGGACCTGAGGAAACGTTTAGGCAGCGTCCCTTGCAGCAGGAGCGAAAGCGATACTGTTTTCAGCCCTTGGCGGGCAGGCTCCGAAACATGTTTCAATAATGTAACAATCATAGAATCCTCAGGAGCTGAAGGGAACAGCAGCCTGGCCTGCCTTACTAAGAGTAACAAAGTCTCATTATAGACGCTGCGCTGCGAGGTGAAGCAGAGGAGGTTTCGTTACCTCAGCCTGCCTCAGCTTAAAGGAACAGAAACCTGCGTCCAGCCAGCCTTGCTGGGACGTTGGGTCAATGGGAGCTGTGGGCAGCCTTAAAGCCCCTCACCCAGGCTGGTCAGGCACACCAGCAGGTGGACATCCCCGAGGGGTCCCAGACTGTGAGAGGGCACAGGCTGGGCTGAGGGGCCTCCCGAGTGCACAGAGCGGCTGCAGGGCGGGACAGCACAGGACCCAGGACCCGTGAGTGGGAAAGAGGCGGCAGGGTTGGAGGGCACCGGGAAGCGGGTAAGAGGCAACAGGGTCGGCGGCCTGCTTGGTGGGCTGCCCAGGCCCTTTGCGGGGCACCGGGAAGCAGGAAAGCAAGGCTGCAGGGGCCAGGGTCCTGCTTGGCAGCTCCCAGACCCCTTGGCTGCACCGGGAAGTGGGAAAGGAAGGTAGCAGGGGACGGGTGAGTGGGAAAGAGTTGGCGGCCTTCTTGGCGGCTTCCCAGGTTTCTTCTGAGAATCAGGGAGCAGGAAAAGGCTGGCCTGACCATGAGGCAGGGTTTTCCCTGCTTTCTGGTGGCTGGAGGAAGATGGGCAGTAGGCAAGCTTGGGAGGCAGGCCGCACCCAGCCCTGGTCACAGCTCAAAAAAGAGAACAACATGCAGGGGAGGGCAAGAGTCTGAGAGATCAACATAGAGGGGGTGCCTGCTCCAAGCCT
>PVJC01042805.1:0-14776 GCA_004026665.1 Murina feae
GGTTTTTCCTGCTTTCTGGTGGCTGGAGGAAGATGGGCAGTAGGCAAGCTTGGGAGGCAGGCCGCACCCAGTCCTGGCCACGCTCAAAAAAGAGAACAACATGCAGGGGAGGGCAAGAGTCTGAGAGATCAACATAGAGGGGGTGCCTGCTCCAAGCCTCCACGGTGTGCCTGGGGGCAGGCCCCCAGCAGGTAGACACCCACAGGAGGACTGCTCCGAGCCTCAGATGTGGCTGGGGGCAGGTCCCCAGTGGTCACACACACACACTCATGCACACACAAGGTGCCTGGCAGACTGGGGCCATCATAGGACATCCACTGAGGGGTCCCAGACTGTCAGAGGGCACAGGCTGGGCTGAAGGACTCCCTCCACCCCGAGTGCACAAATTTTTGTGCACCAGGCCCCTAGTACCTTAATAAAGATGTTAAAAATAATAAAGGGAATGATCTCTGTCCTCCAGGAACTAAGAACCTACTGCAATTTACTCTATAGAGCTAAAGATATTTTGCTAAGCAGATAAAGAAAAATCAGAAAATATGGACATATATAAAATGGCTTACTATATATCTCCCAATACCTATTAAATAATTCCTTTAAAGATATAACTTTTTATTAACTACTTTATTATTTCAATTTAATATTTACGAAATGAATTCACAAGGTTTAAAACTCAAAAAAATCAAAAGGGAACCACCCCATGCACCAATTAATGAGTGCCCTTACCCAAAGGTTACCCATATTATGTTTCCAACAATTTAAATATAACTTAAGTCTAGAAATAAACTACAGAAAATTCTAGAACAAAGAAATAATTTTTAAATTACTAAAAAAGATAATAATAATGCAATGGTTTACATAAAGTAGTCTACATGGCTAATAAATTTGAAATAGCCAAAAACAATTTTGAAGGAAAAAATTCTTTTCACATGATGAATAAAAATACATACCTGAAGCAAACCATATTTAGTTTCTACATCATAAAGTTTATAATCCTTAATGTCTGGAGACACGGTAGAAGGCAAATTTTCCCAGTTACCTAGAACATTGGCTAAACTGGCAAAAACTGGTTCTGTACAAAATGCCAAGCAATCCCTGTTTTAAAAAGGAAAAAGGGTTATTCACTATCATTTTTTCTACATTATCAAAATTACATATAGATAAAATATTACTGGTTCTATTAACAAAAACATAATCTATTTTAGATTTAGATTTCTCTTCAGTATTAACTTAACAACTAAAACCAATAGAACAATGTCAGGAAGCTTTGCACGGGAATTATACTGGTAAATCATTCAACGGTCTTTTAAATTAGGTGTCATAACCATTGTGATACATTTTTTAAAACTTAAAAAAGTCAGGAAATAAAACATCATTTCAAATGTGCTTTTTGATAATTGATATTCTTCATGGAAAACTAATGAACTAATTTAAAATATTGTTGTTTTGTACCTAAAATATTATCTTTATTTCTAAGGCTATAATTTTCAGATAATGTACAAAGGAAGCTACAGATTTCCTATAAAGACCTCTGGAGCAAGAGGAATACAGGTCCCTACAACCAATTCCATAGGAGCAGCTTTGGTTTTTATGTATTTTATTTACCACTTTGAAAGGTGTCAGATTTTTAAAATTTTTAAATTACTGCTCTTTGCCCAACTGGCGTGGCTCAGTGGTTGAACATCAACCTATGAACTAGGAGGTATGGATTTGATTCCTGGTCAGGGCATATGCCCTAGTTTGGGGGAGGAGAGGGAGAGAGTACAGGAGACAGCTAATCAATGATTCTCATAATTGACATTTCTCTCTCCCTCTCCCTTCTTCTCTGAAATCAATAAAAATGTATATTTTTTGAAAGATGATACAACATAAATTTCATTTTCTTGTCATTCTCAGCAACAGATCCCAAGCTCATCCTTGAGAAAAATAAATGGTAGAGTAACTTAGGGCTATGGACTAACAAATTGGGCACAACAGAAGGTTAAATGTTTAGAGCAGTACCTGGAACACACATAAAAACAGCCCCCAAAGAGTGAATCAATGAAGAGAGGACAGGAAATGCTAATAAATTAACAAGGACAGCAACTTTCAAACAGGGACTGTATTCTATACTTCTCTTGCATCTTCCACTTTGACTATTGCAGTGTTGAGCACAGAATAAGCAAATAGACTCATAGCAAATGTGAAGAAAGCTTCAGTTAATATTTCAAAAACAGACATATATACAGAATATGCAAATAAATTTTAGGGAAATAACTAATCCTTAAGAACTCAACACTCAGTTTATAAAAATTTTTTCACTGACAGGATACTATACAGACAGATTTTATATATAAAGTTATTACAAACTATTTGTTCAGGAAGTTTCCTACGTAAGTTTTTATAAAAATTTACCTGGATTCTTCTAAAGGATGCTGGACAGTAAGAAGTCGAGGGTGCCGTAGCCGAGTTAACTGTTGGACTCCTCGTTTTAGAGAATCGATTATTTGATCCTTTTCAAATTTTTGATATTTGTCAATCAACTTTTTATCAAAGACAAAAACAGCTACTTCCTAAAAAAGAATTGTGTAACTAATTTTAATCAACACTATAGGAGTATTAAAATTTTATTTAAGTGTCACAACAGTCTTCAAATAATTAAAAACTACTGGCCTGGAAGTTTTAGCACCATCGTAATTCTTTTCTAATATCAAAAAGCTGGTTTATTCATTATTAGTAAACCTAAATATTTTTATAAGTATAAGACCCACAGCCTCATCTAACAACACAGGAAAATCTCCATATTTGAACTCTGGTATCAGAAGTACACATAAACTGTGTGTAATGTGTTGTCCCACATTTAGTAGTCCCTTACTAAATGTGTAACCAGAATTCAAATAAAAGTTAGAATGTTTAAAAATTCAAAATGCTATTCATAATGATAACGCTGGAGTATATTACAAAACTTTCAAATCCTTTTTAAAAGGAAGATTGAATGTGTCAGGGAGTGGTTGTTTATACACAAAACAATTTATTCTTTTACATATGAATAACCTATAATTTCTCTCTCTCCTTCTACCCCATCCCCATCTTGTTATGGGTAGTAATGGGATGGTTACCCATACAGGAAGATACTCCCCCATCATCTCTCTTTGAGTTCATTCACAGCTTATTTTATACTACCAAAATCACACATCTTCCTTAACTGTCATCTTGCTTTCATTCTCTCAGTTACCCAGGAAAAATAGTTCCCATCCATTTAGCCAATCTAAACAAATCAATAAAAAACTAGCCATGTTGATAGTTGATGAATAACCACTGTTATATCGCCTTCATAAATACAAAGAAAACAAATAAAGCTGGAAGCAAAATTAGCAGGAATCAATGCTAGCCTTCCAAAATTCTATGAAAGATTTTTTTCCTTTTTATGAATTTACTAGGGGCCCGGTGCACGAAATTCGTGCACGGGGGGGGGGGGGCGGGGTCTCTCAGCCCAGCCTGCCTCCTCTCACAGTCTGGAACCCCTCAGTGGATGTCCTATGATGGCCCCAGCCTGCCAGGCGCCGTGTGTGTGTGTGTGTGTGTGTGTCACCACTGGGGACCTGCCTCCAGCCACATCTGAGGCTCGGAGCAGTCCTCCTGTGTGTGTCTACCTGCTGGGGGCCTGCCCCCAGGCTTGGAGCAGGCACCCCCTCTATGTTGATCTCTCAAACTCTTGCCCTCCCCTGCATGTTGTTCTCTTTTTTTGAGCTGTAGCCAGGGCTGGGTGCTGCCTGCTTCCCAAGCTTGCCTACTGCCCCTCACCCCATTGGAGTGTGGCCAGCGTGGGTGACGGGCTGATTGGCGCTTTCAGGCTTTAAGGCTGCTCATAGCTCCTACTGACTCAATGTCCCAGCAAGGCTGGCTGGACACAGGTTTCTGGGGTTTGTTTATCTTCTATAATTGATGCTGTTCCTTTAAGCCGGCTAAGGAAGCCTCCTCTCTGCTTCACCTTGCAGCGTCAATAATGACACAATGTTACTCTTATGCCTGCTCTTTCCTTCAGCTCCCGAGGATTCTATGATTGTTATTATGTTGCAAACATGTGTTTTGCTAGAGCCAGTTTAAGAGGAGCGGGCGCAGTTTCACTTTCACTCCTGCCGCAATGGAAGCTGACGTTTACTCAGGTCCGTGAGTGGCGGCCTCCATGTTGGCTGGGCTAATTTGCATACAGCCGCTCTGATTGGCTGGTGGGCGTGGCTTACCCCGTCTCGGAGAAATGGTTAATTTCAATATTATGCTTTTATTAGTTAAGATTGGATGAGAATGGTTAACAAAATTATACAGTTTCAGGTGCACAATTCTCCAACACATCATCTGTAATTGTTTTGTGTGTTTACCACCTCAAGCCAAGTCTGGTCCATCACCATTTATACCCCTTATGCCCTCCTTCAGCTCCTCCCATCCCCCTTCCTGTCATGAAAGATTTTTGAATGGCTCTTCCAGAATTTCTATAAAAGTCTCTTTCAAAAACTTCTAATTAAATTTTTTAATATTAAACTTCAATATCCAAAAGAGTATCTTTCCATTTTATTGCTGTTCTCTCCTAATTATTTTTGCCACATTATCATTGTTTTCACAAGTTAGCCTGGCAACCTAATCATATAACAGAGATTTCACTGCAGAATTCCAAACCAATAGATTTCTCAAATACAACTTAAGTTAGAGGTTCCTTATACATGTACAAGTGAGTTAAGGATATTAGAGGATATCCTTAACTTAAATCTCTGAAAAGTGGTAACATACAGGGACTGTTTAGTACTGAATTTTAACATCCCATTCCCCAAGCTTCTGTATACTTTTTAGGAATTCTTTCATTCCTAATAGCAACCCTATGAGACAAGTTATTATCCTCAATTCCCAGATGAGGGCATTGTGAAGATAAATGTATTATCTAAGATTTCACAACTGGTAAGATGAAAAAAATCAAGATTCGAACCTAGTCAATCTAATCTTAGGGCCCACATTCTTAGCCAATACACTGTTCTGTCTCCCCAGAAATAAATAATACATGGCCAATATATATCGAGCACCCCAGTAAAACATGACATATGCCTCCCAGGAAAACAATCATTTAAGTGAGAGCTTTAAACAACATTCATATATACTGGTAAGTACATTATTTTACCTCTTTTGCTCATTATGAGACACAAGACACTCTGGAGCTAAGAGCATTACATACTATTAATTTGAACTAAAAACAAATGACCTAGAAGTTCAAGTTCCTATCTCACTATTCACCTTATTTTAGTAAGTGTTCTGCTATAACACATTTTATAAATGCATCCAATTTAAATCTGTTTATTTTTTTTCCAAGATATTTTACGTCTTTAAAAACAGGTCATGTGAAATGGCTCTTGACTTTTAGTTTCACACCTTAAGGAGGAACACTACAGTTCGGAAAGAAGAAAAACACGAAACTCTCTCAGGCAGTCTTCTTTTAGGTCAAAGATGAAAGATTCCTACATAGGTCAGAGTAGGTTATTTTCTTTATTTCAATCAGCTAATTAAAGTAAACTACTTTCAACAAAGTTGTTATTAATTAACTAACGCTTTAGGCCTCATACCTACATCCTAAGAGAAAACTCTTTCATCAGAAGACTATTATTTAATTTCTAATTTGTGTTTTCCTTCTAGTTCTTCACTATACTAACCTCTGTTAACAAATATCACTTGTGTAAAACTCCTGCCACCTTATATGTTTACAAGTTTCTTAAAGAAAGAAACCATGCCTTAAGTATCTCTGTACTCACCACAGGATCTACATCTAAAAGACAGATGTTTATTGCCTACTGGTAGTGAATAAAGCAATTACATGAAGCTTTTCATTATCCTCTTGAATTAAAAACTTTTTCAACCTTTCATTATGAAAATTTTCAAACATACAAAAAGATAATATAGTGTCATCATCCAATATATCTTCCACTTAAGATTCAACAAGTATCATGAGAGCATGAGGGGGAGAGGAGGGTTGGGGTTATTGGGGGGATGAGGATACAATTGTAATACCTTGACCAATAAAGAAATTAAAAAAAAAAAGATTCAATAAGTATTAACTCTAAATAAAAATTTTTATTTTAAAAAATTACTTAAAAAAAACATAAGCCATATTTAGCACTCTACTGTTTACTTACTTCATATTCTTTAAAATACATTAGCAAAGGAAGTTATCACTAAAAAGTATTTTTCCTGCCCTAGCCGTTGGGCTCAGTGAATAGAGCATCAGCCTGCGGACCAAAGAGTCCTGGGTTTGATTCTAGTGAAGGGCACATACTTTGGTTGCAGGCTTGTCCCCAGCAACCAATGGATGTGTTTCTCTCACACTGATGTTTCTCTGTCTTTCCCTTTCTCTCCCACTCTCCCTAAATATCAATGGAAAAATAGCCTCAGGTGAGGATTAAAAAAAAAAAAAAAGGAATGCCAACTGGATCAGAACTATCCTATATAATAAAGAGGTGATATGCAAATTGGTTGTCATGCCCTCGCACAAGATGGCTTCCCCCATGTGATCAAAAGATGGCTCCCACAAGATAGATGTCAGGGAAGGGGAGTTGTGGGTGTCCAGGCTAGCAGGGGAGGGCATTTGGGTGGGACCGGGCTGGAGGGGAGGGCAGTTGGGAATGACTGGGCCAGCAGGGGATCAGTTAGGCGTCAATCAAGCTGGCAGGGGAGCGGTTAGGGGGTGATCAGGCTGGCAGGCAGGGGAGGCGTTGGGGCCAGCAGTCCCAGATTGTGAGTGGGATGTCCTACTGCTGGTGTAGGCCCGATTCCACAGGGACATTCCCCCAGCAGTTGGACATCCACTGAGGGGTCCCAGATTGGAGAGGGTGCAGGCTAGGTTGAGGAACTTTCCCCCAGCCCAGTGCACAAATTTTGTGCACCAGGCCTCTAGTGGTAAATAAATCTAAATGTCAGGTGAATAAAAAATATTTTTTAAAAAAAGTGTTTTTCCTAAATAGCCTATCTTTAAATTTAAAAAGGCTATGAAATAAATTATTTATTGTAAAAACAAATGTTTCTCAAAATGGAGGCTGTATATATCTTCTTTAAAATATATCTGTATTGATTTCAAAGAGGAAGGGAGAGGGAGAGCAATAGAAACATCAATAGTGATAGTAAATCATTGATTAGAGGCCTCCTGCACTGTGCCCTACTGGGGAGCAAGCCTGCAACCCAGGAATGTGCCCTTGACAGAATGGAACCTGAGACCCTTCAGTCTGGAGGCTGACACTCAATTCACTGAACCAAACCAGCTAGGGCTGTATATATCTTTTGATATAGGCCTAATTTATAATTTTTAAAAGCTACTTTGCTTACTACAGAGTTGAAAACTTGCTAAAAACAAGATAGGTTAAGTAATAAAATCTAAGTTAATGTAGACCAATCTGTCTAAGATTTCCTCACAGCAATCATGACTTCCACTAACCTATCCCTCAAGCCACCAGAGATGGTTTTTTAAACACAGCGGTTCCCTGTGATCTCTATTTTATGGATCTTTCATGACTGACCAGTGATGACTGCCAAGCATCATACTCTTCATTTTTCATGTGATTTTGCGACAATGTTTCTTTCTCAAAACGATAAAGCAAAATCTAAAATTTTATTTAGATTAAGTTAAAAATAAGGTGGTTTTGAGAAGACTGAGAGATAAGATACACCCTTATTTATTTTTAACTATTAAAACTAGGTATTCGAATCTCTTAGCCCAAAGTCCCTAATCTGGTGTTTACCTCAAAGTCAAAATCAAATTTAAGATTATATATTCTGCTATAAAACACAACTGCAATCAAGTATACTGCATGCTACATCAAGAAAGATGCCCTCAGCCGTAACCGGTTTGGCTCAGTGGATAGAGCGTCGGCCTGCGGACTGAAGGGTCCCAGGTTTGATTCCGGTCAAGGGCATGTACCTTGGTTGTGGGCACATCCCCAGTGGGAGGCATGCAGGAGGCAGCTGATCAATGTTTCTCTCATTAATGTTTCTGGCTCTCTCTCTCTCCCCCTTCCTCTCTGTGAAAAATCAATAAAATACTTTTTTTTTAAAAAAAAAAAAAAGAAAGATGCCCTCAGTCTCAATATCCCTTTACAGGGGGAAGGAAGGGCGGGGAAGGCTAAGGAAAGTATTTTCCTTTGTTTTTGTTTTTTCCTTTCAGTTTCTGTAAGTTCAAATAAAGTTCTATATCTTGTCCTGTATGGTAAAACCAGCCACATTTGGCTATGGAACATTTGAAATGTGACAAGTACAACTAAAGAACTGAATATGATTTTATAGAAATTTCAATTAATTAAAATAGCTATATAGAGCTTGCGGCTACCATACTAAATATACTGAATAGCAAAACTCTAGGTTATTTTCTGTGACTCCCAATTCAGTGCCCAGGTGGGTAAAGACTCAGCTCTTCCTTCAAGAATGAGCCAGTAGTCCAGACAGGATCATCAGTTCTGACCCATAAGGGGTGAAAGAGGCAAAGAAAAACATTTCAAAACCACATCCATAGAGAACAATGAAATATTTCAAAACTATATTTTTCCTCAAAGCAATAAATTTGGGGGTGAGGGGACAAGAAATATAGTAAAATTTCCTAAGAGAACCCAGTTCTGGCAGTCAGCAATTAAGAACTGCTGTATTACTGTACAGTAGTTAATCAATGATCTATTATCTGTGCCTTGTTCTCATGTTCTATGAGCCGCAGCTCCAACAGTATCAGAGGATGTCAGCGTATGAACTACTAATATAAACATAAATACCTAGGATACTTTTGGTTAAGAACAAAGACACTATTAGGTTACCACATCCTTAAAAAGTAATGTAAAATGCAGTAAATTTGGTGGGGGTTTTTTCACTTTCCCCTTATATAACTATTTGTAAAAGCAACTTGTGCTATTGTGGGAGGTTGGTCATTTACAGGCTTCATGACTTCAAACTTCATGAGCTTTTTAGGTAGTCTATACTCCAGAAACCACTTACTTTGTCGATGAAATTTTGTTTAATTTAAAGGGAAAACTATGTTCAAAAAAATGACAAATCAGTCAGCATTAAAGGTACAGATCAATTTTGGACTTAAAGACTCTCTCCAAATGGCAATAAAAACAAGATTTGCAGGTCAGGTATAAACCACATACCAGCAATACTTTTTATAAAAGTATTATCAAAGCCAATGTAGTCTTTAATACTTGTTTGGGAAATAAGCTGACTTTGGAAAAGTGACAAATAATACATATGCACAATTATATGACTGTGATAGTCACTGGAAAATTCGTGTAATAAATCCCATAAGTCTTACAATCCGAATGTTTTACTTTTAGAGAAGTACTTTTAGAAATGGTGATTTTTCCTTTTAAAGAACATACTTCTACAGAGGCCTTACATGGGAAGGTTTTTCAATTCTTTAACAATTCCAACAGACAGCTGCAGTAAAATTTAACACTAATGATCCTCCACATTTCTAAGAACAATCTGTTGGATCTCCTAAGTCAAATTTAGAAAATAATACTACAACTCATTCAAACTACTCCTCACCAAAAGGTCAGTTAGTTTTAAAATAACTTTAAAATCAGTATACAGCAATACATGTTAGTACCGATTGTAGCCCTTTCTGATGGTAAAACTTATTCAGGTTAAATGCAAAAGAATATTATAGGAGTCAATTTTCAAGAAGGCTATAGAATTAAAGAGGGAATTAGAATACACTACTTAAGAATGCATTTTATGCTGAAAAAATATTTAACTGCTTATTTTCCCAATAACTTATTGACAAATATGAAAAGGAGCATGACAACTTTTATTCTTAATCATATATTTTGCTAAATATTAAAATGTAATACTACATAATAATTTGTGCCACTAATATGTTTATTAAGTAAGCAAAATTAAATTATAATATGAGATAATATATCAAACAACACACTTACAACCAGGAGATTCAAGGCATGTTTTAAAGCATTTTTGTAAGACTTCATCAGACAAAATGAGAACTAAAGAACCCATCATTTTTGGCATTTCTTAACATAAAAATGCATACATGCACATTATGATCCTTATTAGCATGTGTTTTTCACAATTGGATTCAATTAAAACTTACCTGTTTTGTTGACTTTTTTGTGCCATTAAAAATCTTCCAAGCTAGACCACTCCCACCACTGGCAATGTGTCGACCAACATCGAATTCTCTAGTGACAGGATTTCCCATTACAGCACTAGTGACATCGGCTGTTACTTTTGTAACAGTACTCTTCAACTTATTAAGCATGGACTCCATGGCTGCAATATTAAGCAATCAATAATTACCTAGAAACACAGGGGGATAGGGGAGCTCTGATCATTTCTTTATTCTTATTTAATCACTTAACATTCATTACTTAGTATGAAAAGTTTAATATATCTAAACATTGAGCAAAACAATCCTATAGAGATAAAAGCTACATGATGGTTTGGTCTTCTGAGAACCCAATATAACTTTAGTGCAAAGTTAAGTCTAGGAACCAAACTGTTCTCCGCAACCTCAACTGTCACAGAACAGGAAGAAAAACACGTATTTACACGTGACACTGATATGAATGTTGCTCAACTATATAACTTGGAACTTTTAAGACATACAGTGGTATAAAGAGTCTGAAACTTCCTTCAAATAAAAACAACCATGTAAAACTTGAAAGGAGCTAAAAACAGTAGATTTAAATCCAACCATATAAATAATAACATTAAGTATAAATCATTTTAAATTCAAATTAAAAAGCACAGATTGTCAACTAGGTTTTTTTTAAAAGGCTACCCAACTTATGCTGCTTACAAGAAACCCACTTTAAAACCACTTTACAAGATGACTTAAAAGTAAAAGAATGTAAAAACATACCAAGCTGATGTGGCTGTATTGAAGACAAAGAGGGACATTTCATAATGGTAAAGTTAATGCGTCAAGAAGACATAACAAACCTAACTGTGTACACACTCAATGAGAGCTTCATAATAAATGCAGCAAAAAGTGACAGGACTGAAAGAATAAACAGACAAATCCACAATTACAACTGGACTGGAAGGGTCCTCACTCAGTAACAGATGGACAGAGAGACCAAGCAATCAGAAATCAGTAAGGATATATCCTGAACACTATTAAACAATCTGATCTAAAACACTCCACAACAGCAGAATACATTTTTTTTTCATGTATACACGGAACATTCACTAAGACAGACTATATGCTGGGCTATAAAACACATCTCCACATACACTTGTTAGACACTGGGAATACAGATGGAAATGGAAACATATCTGCTCCATAGGGACTCAGTCCACTAGCAGACTCAGACCTCTCAAATTTTACAGCAACTCACTAGAGGTATGAGTGTACCATGTTATGGGAACACAAAAATGGGCTTAAAAATGAAGTGTTTTTCAGGTAGAAAAAATGGGAAGGAGCATTCCAGAAAGGATGTGCCAAGACATAAAGGAGAGAAAGACCATAGTGATTTGAAAACTACAAATAGTCCAATATGAAAACAAACATTATTTTCAGAGTTTATATTCAAATTTGAGATGCCTATTCATAATCTAAACAGAATCAACACTAGTACCCAATGTAGGAATAGACATGGAAGTTCATCTGGTGAATTATTTAATATTCATTGAGTACCTACTATGTACCTGACACCATATAAGAAACTGGGAAGAAAGAAATAAAAGAAAAATAAGTCATGAAAGATCTTATCATCCAAGGGGCAAGAGAGAGAGAAATAAGCCAACCATAGATAGCATTAGCCTACAGTGATTAAAATGCTAAAGAATATACATGCACAGTGTTATAGAACAAAAAGAAGAGGAACAGATGGACGCATTTCCTCCAAACAGTAATACTAGAGATGTCTTTAAAGGTGAGTAAGAGTGAACTAGATAGTGAATGGTGGAAGTATTGGAGTAATAAAGCAGTTCAGATAAAAGCTGGAATATGGGAAAGAAGTATGGGAAAAGAGGCTTAGAAAAGTGAGATCACCATGGATATAAAAGTAGTAAGAAATCAAGCTATAATAAGCCAAAGACGGATTTCAGGCATGAGGTGAGAGTGAATGATATACTAGGTGTGAAAATAAGGAATATGGCAAGACTAAAGAGAACACTAATATGTATTTCAGGAAAGAGGAGAGAGAGAGAGAGAGAGAGAGAGAGAGAGAGAGAGAGAGAGAGAGAATACAAAGCAAGAACACAAAGAGAAAAGACACTGGGAAATAGGGACAAAGAAGATAGGAAAGAGATGGTGAGAGGACGGGGTACTAGTTAGGTGGATGTCTATTTTATAATTACATATTAAATTTCATTATGTCCTTTAATATATTATATATCAAAATTTTAAAAGAGGGAGAAATTGCTCAATTAAGAAAATAGCTGTAAGGAAGGGGAAGAAAGGAAAAATTAAGAAATGAGTATGAGTTAGAATTAAAGAAAACTTACTGGCCAATTAAAGGAAGGGACAAAACTAGGAATCCCATCAGGTGTTTAATTTCATAGTCTAGGTGGAGAGTGAAACCATTTACCAAGGCAGGACATAAAGGAAACAACTGTCTTTTGTGGGAGGAAGAACTCATTTTGGATATATTGAATTTGAGTTGCCTTAATGATTTTCCTGTGGAGATAACTAATAGGTTTTCAAATATGTGGGCCAAAAACTTAGGAAAAACTTCTTGATTGAAGATCAAAATTCAGGCACCATGACCTTATTAAGCAGTGCAGCTTGAAAATGGTTACCCAAGGAGACCTAAGAAGAATATCATGAGAGCAACAGAAGGTTAAGGACAGATAAAATGAATGAATTTGTAAAACATTCTGAATTATTAGCAATAACCTTTTAACATATAAAAAAACCAGAGTCTAAACATCTTTTCTTAAACTGATAGCTTTTCAGATTTTCACTTGATTAATGAAGAAAGAAATAAGCCTATGTTTTCCAAAGATAAAGTTATGAATGACAGAAAGATTTATTCATATAAGTCATTTCCCCTTGTACACCACAAGAATTCACTTGAAATTCAATTATCTTCCCCTCCTAAATCTCAGCCAAATAAGATCTGAGACAGCTTCAGTCTGATCCCAAGATTATACCTTTCTACCATCTGGCTCAGCCATCACTTGGCTTTTAGTAGAACCAGTAGGTGAATCTGTTGTATTACTACATTTTACATGCACCTGGCGAAAGGTGAGTTGAGTATTATAGTACCTGATGGAAGGTAGTTTAAAGGAAATGGCAATTCTTTCAGTTCTGCCTACTCATAAACTCTAGACATAGCAAGAATATAGTTAAAATTATATACATGCTTAAAAATGTCCTGAATTTTCAAGTAACACATGTGCAAAAAGAGTCTCTTAATTTGCCAAGAAGAAAATACTGAAAAGTAGAACTAGCATTTTTATTAGAAACTAGCTGTACCCAGCCACGCGTTGCTATGGTTCAGTCTGGTTAAATGGAAAAGAAAGAAAAGAGAAAGCACACGTCTCTAATATGTTTAATTGCACAATGCTTGTGGGTATACAATGCGCCCTCCCGAGTGGCTGCCCCTGGCACACCGCCACCCCCGCCCTGCCTGGCTGGTCTGGCCTCGCACACGTGGGCCTCTGCAGCCCAGGTCCCCAAGTGCTGGCCTGCAACCCCGCTCCCCACCAGCAGCCTGTGTCCCACACCCCACACCTTAAGTGGCCTCGCCGCTCCCAACTCCCACCAACAGGGGCCCTCACTGAGCCACCCAAAAGCTGGAGGAAAAAGGAGCTGAAGAAGCTCCCCCACCCTCACCCACCACACTCCTGCGAGCCCTCGGCCGCCAGCATAGGGGGTACCTGCGCCCCAAGCTCCAGCCTAGCCCCAGCCCAAGGCCCAGCCCCGCGCTGGTTGATATTTTGCAACATGATAATTGGCATGCCGATTTTCAATTGCAGTACGTGTGGTGGCATTCCTGACAGATCAAGTGAATTCCAAAATTCTGTTGGATAATTAATCGCTTCATCTGCTTCCACAACAGTGTCAACGGACTTGTATGTGACTGCCTGGCTTTGAACGTTAGACTGAATAATATTGTTAAGTGGGTAGCGTGTGTTGCTTTTACATCCAACAGATGGTGCTGTTTTTCAAAAAAGCATGTTTTTACCTGTCACAGGTGTGACATCTATATAATGTAGGTATATAACACATGCACATATTCGAATGCAACATTGTGTCAAAATTTCAAAGCAATCGGTGAAAAACTTTCAGAGATTTGAGATTTTGAACAAACGAACATTTACATTTTTATTTATATACTAGGAGTACAAATTTTTGTGCACTCGGGGTGCAGGGAGTCCCTCAGCCCGGCCTCTGCCTTCTCACAATCTGGGACCCCTCAGTGGATGTCCTATGATGGCCCCAGTCTGCCAGGCGCCTTTTGTGTGTGTGTGTGTGTATGTGTGTGTGTCACCACTGGGGACCTGCCCCCAGCCGCATCTGAGGCTCAGAGCAGTCCTCCTGTGTGTGTCTACCTGCTGGGGGCCTGCACCCAGGCTTGGAGCAGGCATCCCCTCTATGTTGATCTCTCAGACTCTTGCCCTCCCTGCATGTTGTTCTCTTTTTTGAGCTGTGACCAGGGCTGGGTGCGGCCTGCCTCCCAAGCTTGCCTACTGCCCATCTTCCTCCAGCCACCAGAAAGCAGGGAAAACCCCGCCTTGTGGTCAGGCCAGCCTTTTCCTGCTCCCTGATCCCTGGAAGGGACCTGGGAAGCCGCCAAGCAGGCCGCCAACTCTTTCCCAC
>PVJC01042806.1:0-14781 GCA_004026665.1 Murina feae
CACTCACACAAAGAGCTATAGTCTGAACAGACCACAAGATGGAGATATAAGTCAATAGGAGGGGAAAGTTACTAGATCATTGATTCTAGTTTCTAGATTTTTGGAAAGTTAGCATTTTTCTCCCTGGAAAGTAAGGAGAGAATGTTGATTGTTTATACTGCCTGATTTTAGAAAGAGACCCGTCTCACTTTTTTCAGTTCTCTCTCATCTTCTCCCTCCTCCTTTGTGTAATGAAAACCTGTTTGTCGTTTTAAAACTTTCTTTTCAGTGACTGTACACATGTGCCCTCTCCCCTGTCAGTTCTTTCTTTCTCTTGCTTTTATCTTCCTTCCTTGCCTTTTCCTTGCATGCCTTTCTTTCTCGTCCATTGCTCTTTCCCCCTGGAAAAAAGTTGCCTGATTTTGTGTTTTTTAATTTTAGTTTTTGTTTCCCATTCTTAATTTTGAAAAACATGATTTGCTTTCAATACTTTTTTCTAATAATCTTCACTGTTATCATTTGCTTTTGTGGGCATCTGTTCCCCCATTATGTGCCCTTCCCCTCTCTCACCTCCCCATGAGGAAATGGCTCATCTTTATTGGATTTAAAACACATTATCAACATGATACATGTTCATTATAACAAGTTAAACCATAGAGAGGTATAGCCCAAAAGTTAATAGTTTCTCTCCTTTTCTTTTCCTTCAGTGCCATTTCCTAAAGTAACCAGTGTTAACTGTTTGTTCCTTTCCCACACTTATCTGTGCTTATACAAATATTTACACAGGTATTTACATAAATTTACATAAATGTGAGTTTTCCTTTCCTATTTTTTAATGAAAACAGAATTGTACTGTACGTACTCTGTAATTTACTTTTATTTTATTTTTAAAAATTCTTTATTGTTTAAAGTATTACATATAGTATTACATAAGTCTCCTTTGTCCCCCATTGACCTCTCCCCAGCCACCCCCACCACCCAGCACATGCCCTCACCCCCCGAGTGTTTGTGTCCATTGGTTATGCTTATATGCATGCATACAAGTCCTTTGATTGATCTCTTACCTCCCGCCACCTTACTTTAAAAAGCATCATTATTGTTAAGAGTATTACAGATGTCCCCCTTTTCCCCCTCATTACCTCCCTCCCTATGGTTCCCGCCCTGCCCCAGGTCTTCACCACCCTATTGTCTGTGTCCGTGGTCAGTGCATAAATGCATATAAGTTCTTTGGTTAATCGCTTTCTAACCTCTTTCCCCTTTTCCTCTGAGATTCACTAGTCTGTTTTATGTTTCCATGCCACTGATTCAATTTTATTTGTCAGTTTATTGTGTTCATTTGACTACATATAAATGAGATCATGTGATATTTGTCTTTCTCTGATTGGCTTGTTTCACTTAGCATAATCATTTTATTTATTAATATTTTTATTGATTTTTAGAGAGAGGAGGGGAGAGAGAGAAACATCAATGTGACAGTCAACCATCAATTGGCTACCCCCTGCACAACCCCTATTGGGATTCAATCCCCAAACCCATGTCAGGCATGTGCCCTGACCTGGAATCCAACCAGCAACCTTTTGGTACACGGCACAACACCCAACCAAGGGAGCAAGGGCTGTAATTTACTTTCTTCATTTACATTTGGGCATTTGTCTAAATCAGTAGATCTATCAAAATTGAATATGCAGTCAGTACAACCACTCCTCATTTGATGGATATTGGGTTGTTTAGTTTTTTTGTCATCACAAACAATATTGCAGCAAATATCCATAAAGGATGTGTGGCTTCAATTTCTGTAGGACAGAGTCCCCAACGTGGGGACAAAAGGTATGGGTATTCAAATTTAGCATGTTTGTTTCTTCAAAGTTGTAATGCTTTACATCCCCTCCAGCAATACATGGGATTCCATTTCTCTACACCATGGCTGTTAGAGTGTGATGAGTGACATATGTTATCTTGTTTTGAATTGCAATCCCTAATTATTAGTGTAATTGTGACTTTTGACAGGGAAAATAAAAAGATTTGATACTGCTGTATACATTAATTAAATTGTGAAAATCACCTGGGAATTGAAAAAGGAAAATTCTAGTCTATGAATAAGCAGGAAGAAGAAAGAAGAGCTACGTATATACCCCATATTGTAAGTTAGTTAATTGATTTTTTTAAAAGCCTATTTAATACTTTCAATTTGAAAAATACTAATATATATGAAACTGCTTTTTTAATAAGTGAAATTTTAAAGAAACTGCTAAAAATATTCTTCCTTCTTTATTGAAAAGAGTTTTCTATGTCTCCCTCCCTCTCTTTTCTATTTATTAAACACGTTCATGTATTATTGTATTTGACCCTCATAATAATTGTCAGAGGTACGCAGAGAAGGGATTACTATTTTTGGTTCACAGATGAGGAGACTGATTCTTAGAGAAGTCACTGTGCCTGAGGTGAGTGAATGGCAGAGAAAGAACTAGAAAGCCTTCTTGTCCTTTGCCATGTGTTTGTCTCTCAGGCCTGTTCTCTCTAATTTTGGTGTCCTGTCATGGTTCCTGTGTAAGCAACCTCATTTATTCCTTTCTCGTTGCCTTCTTGTTCATGGCACCTAGTAGATAATATTGCTAACTTTGCATGTATAATTCAGTTTAAAAAGGGGGAGTTGGTATTAGAAAACCTAGGTTTGAAATTTGAGTCCATTTCATCTTCTGTCAAATGAAGATAATCATGATTCCTCAATATTGTGATGTTCCAAGGACACAAATCTATGTGAAAAAATACAGTTTGCTTTGGAAAGTGCTTTGTAAACATCACTGTACACTTGTCTCTGGTCTTAGCAGAGGGGAATCCAGACCTGGCACACCACCGGGGAGGTCTTTCTCTCCTGCACAAAGTAATTAGAGAATAGTGGTTGTTTATAATTAAGTGCTAAATTGTGTGGTGTGGGCTGTAAGTAATCTCTTAGAGAAAGGAGACATGCACATAAGCTGGAGGAACTTGAGAAGACCATGAAAGAAAGAGACTCCAGATAGCCTTTGTAGAGTGAATAGATTTGTGCACCATATATTTCCCTGTTTACTTGTATGCTTTCTCTGATCCTATTCTTTCTAGACCAATAATGTCCATACCAGTCTGCACATAGGTTCCCAGCTGGTTGCATAAGACTCACCTGAGAGAGCTTACAGAGTCCTGGGCCCTGTCTGCAGAGGGAAAGATGCCATAGTTAAAAGCATGGGTGTCCTTGCTATTTATTTTGGATTTTAGATATGAATCTGGTTAATCTACATATATAAAAGCCTAAGCCAGTGGTTGCCAATTGGTGGGCGTGGACGACTGGTGGTCTGTGAGGTCCTAAAGGTTGACAACCGCTAGTTTAAGGAAACCTTTGGAGCAGTGGTCGCCAACCAGTGGTCCGTGGAACACTGGTGGTCTGTGAGGTCTAAAAGGTTGGCGACCGCCAGCTTAAGCGACCATTACGACCGGATGACCGGCCGGTAGCCATGATGCGCACTGACCACCAAGAGGCAGACACTCAATGCAGGAGCTGCCCCCTGGTGGTCAGTGCACTCCCACAGCCAACCTCCCACAGCCAGCCAACCTCCCTCAGCCCGCCAACCTCTCATGGTCCCTCCCCACAGCCAGCCGGCCCCCATCCGCCCCTCTTGGGACTGGGCAAGACAGCCCTGATTGGCCTCATCACCGGCCAGGCTGAAGGACCCCACCCATCTTGATTATAGATTCATTATCCATTGACACCCTTAAACAGTGTTTTAATGCCAGGTTTGCATTTTTGTAGATCAGCTGGCAATTTCTAGTGTGAAGTTTTCAACACTAGAGTTTAAACACTAGAGTGCTTAATTGTACTCAATGCCAGCCAATAATTTTGTTTCACTGGACTTTGCATCTTTATCCATAGAAAAGTGATAATTTGCACAATTTATTAATATTTTAGTGCATTTAATCTTTAT
The DNA here is from genome assembly GCA_004026665.1 of Murina feae. Classification (NCBI taxonomy): domain Eukaryota; kingdom Metazoa; phylum Chordata; class Mammalia; order Chiroptera; family Vespertilionidae; genus Murina; species Murina feae. Next base: position 3,936 of record PVJC01042806.1, read on the forward strand.
TTTATAAAAGGAGTGCAAATGGAAACACATACTAAAGGAACAGAACAGTAGAGTTGACATGAAGATGGGGTCATTGGGCTTCTGAGTGCCTGCATGCACATTGACCTCCTCAGTTGGGCACTCATTGGATTTGTCATGTAAGTGTGTTTGGTTGTGCAGAGCAAAGTGAAAGATTGAAAATAATGACAAGAAAGGCACAGCTCTGTCCTGGCTCATTCTGCTTAGTGGTTAGAACATTGGCCTGCAGACCAAAGGGTTGTTGATTCAGATTCCTGGGCACGAACCTCAGTTGCAGGCTCGATCTGTGGCCCAGTTGGGTGTGAGGCAACCAATCGATGTGTGTGTCTCTCTCACATAGATGTATCTCTCTTTCTCCCCTTCCTCTCTCCTGTCCTCTCTTAAAAAAAAAAATCAATTGAAAAATTACCCTCAGGTGAGGATAAAAAAAAAAAAAAAGGCAACAGCTCTGGCACTAGAAACTCCCTGGTAATAGTAAGCAAACTCTTGACTTTTGCTCATTCTATTTTGAAACATGTTTTCAGGAGGCCATTGTATAATAAAGTAAGGAACTGCTTATAATAAATGGTAATTATTGGGTTTCTTAACATTTATTTTGTAGTTGAACTTTAATTGCTAACCAGCAGATGGCTCTCAGTCACCATAAATGTTGCGGAGTAGCTAATTCACTTTTCACTGAGAATTCTCATGTTTTTGTATATCACCCTTCCCGTCCTGCTTCAGGTACCATGGCAGTCACACTTAGGTAAACTGATCTGCTTTCATTTGCTTGATTTTTGGATTGCCACATGGCTTTCTGGAATAGCAAACAGGAATTTGTCAAATTTAGGTTGGAGGCCAAAATAACGACTTTGTGGCATTTCTGTGTTTCTGTGAACTCTTTGGTTAAGTTTTTACTTTGATGTTAAAACATTTTATTGGTAAATTTGGCCAGCAATGAATAGGGACACAATGGGATTTGTTTAAAATTAGAAGAATATTTTGTTGAAGTAGATTTTAAAGATGCTATGGTGAGAATTTCCTTGGGTGATATGTAAGATTTTCTCTTGCTTGAGTTCTTATTGTTCTAGACTAATACACAATAAAGATTATTTATTCAATTTAACAGCAACAACAACGAAAGTTATTTCGAGTACTTACTTGGAAAAGTCACAATGTAGGTGTTGTCCCTGAAGTATCAACTCTGTGAGGTCAGGTGTTTGTCCTCCTATTCACTTCCAAGCCTGGCACCTGGAAAGTCTTTAGTATTTGTGGATGGACAGGCGGATGGGATACAGAAAAAGAATAGGACAGCGTACCTGACTGAAGACTTTACCGTCTAGTAAACATGGTTACAAGTAGACATCCATCCATAGATCGTGATCTTAAAGGATCAGTTTTACTTCAGGGTTGCTACTGGGAACTAGGTTGAAGTTGGAGAAAATTCTGAAAGAAAATGAAACTTTCCCTTTCCCTAAGTTGTGTCAGTTCCCCAAGTTACCCAGTATGGCAGCCTGTGTCCCCTGTATGCAGTCTGTTCACCAACACTCGTGGGGTTTTCCTGCGAGTCACGGTGTGAATTGTCATTTTCTTGCTGTTCCTTGTCATTTCCCTTATCCAGACCCTCATCACCTTCTGCCCAGAGGACTCTCGCCCCTGGCTCGCCTCTGACTGCGCTCTCTTCAGTGTGATCCAGTCTGCATGTTGCTGCCAGATTTTCTTTAAAGAATCAATGTCAGCCCTGACCGGTTTGGCTCAGTGAATAGAGCGTCGGCCTGGGGACTGAAGGGTCCCAGGTTCGATTCCGGTCAAGGGCATGTACCTGGGTTGCGGGCACATCCCCAGTGAGGGGTGTGCAAGAGGCAGCTGATTGATGTTTCTCTCTCTTTGATGTTTCTAACTCTCTATCCCTCTCCCTTCATCTCTGTAAAAAATCAATAAAATATATTTTAAAAAAAATAAATAAAGAATCAATGTCAGAGAATCTATTTCTGATTGAAATTTGAGCCTCTGTGCATCTATGGAATCACAGGAAGAAACTACCAGGACAATATTTTGAAAAAGCAATTCCCCAACACCCTAGAAATACCTTCTGAACCCTAACTTTCAGCCTCCCTGCAGTCTGTGAATACTCACTGAGACTTTTTTTAGATAGAACAGACATTTTCTATGGTCATTTTGACATCTGTTTGAAACGGTAAGCAAAGCTAAAGAAAGCTGCTTCTCAGAATTCACTGCTTTTCCCATAGTCAGTACTAACAGCTTCAACTACATTTGTCCCCAGAAGAACACGGATTATCTGTGCCCCCTCTTCCCCTCCCCCCTCGCATCACGTATTATAATTTAAAAATGAACATCATTTCCTTTGGGGGATGGAAATGCAGTATTTTTATATCTTTAGAAGCGACTGTACAATGTTTGGTAAAGTCTTTATGACATACCTAACTATTTATTAATGTGGCATTTATTTGATAAGTGTCATTTTTTAGATAACTTGCATCTTGAAAGAATGTGGATAGAAGTTATTAATTTATTTAAAAGAACATTGGGAGTCTATCCTAACCTCAGGAGGAGAGTTTTCAGCATTTCCTTTCTTTAACTTAATTTTTGAAGGAGAAACACTCCTTTGTTGTCCTTCCAATTCTGTGTTTTAGTGACAGAATTCCTTTTCCAGTAATATTTTCTCCATTTGCTCTATAATCTGAAAGGCGGGCAGCAGTTGGTTTCTTTTGCCTTATTTTATTTTATTTTTTTTTTTTTAGTAAAAAAATAATCTCGCCCAGCCAGCATGGTTCAGTGATGAACTAGAAGGTTATAGGGCGTGCAGGAGGCAGCCAATCAATGATTCTCATCATTAATGTCTCCTTTCCTCTCTGAAGTCAATAAAAAGATATTAAAAAAGACAACCTCGTGATAAAAATGTTAACTACCCCTCTCATCTTGTCTCTCTTGCTCAGTAAGCTCAGTGGTTTCCCCGTCCTGTTTCCTGAACACGCACTGAAGGCTTCCTCTCCAGCATGCGCAAAAGCTCTGCTTGTTTCGCGCTGGCGTTATAAACGAGACTGTCATGTGGCCACTCTCCTTACAGAGCACGTCATTTAGGGAGGGAGACAGATGAGCAAATAACTAACTGCAATCCTGCTTGATAAATGCCACGTTGGAGGTTTCGAACAAAGTGCCAGGGGAGCACCCAGGGAGTGATTGATTTGAGGGAAGGGGTTGGGGACGGGGATCAGAAAAGACTAAACAGCAGAAGTGACATTTGAGTTGAGCCTTACGGGATGAATAGGATTTTGCCAGATGGACAAAGGCGTGGGGGTGGGGACCCTCCAGACTCATGCAAAAACATGAGAGTGTGGAAGTTTGTGCCTTTGTCTCAGAAGTGGTGAGCGGTCTGTGGGGCGGGAGGAAGAGCGGGACATGGAAGGGGTGTTGGCAGAGATCAGTGGGGCCACAGTGTAAAGCTCAAACCTGACCTGTACCTTCGGGGGGTTGTGAAAGTTTGAAAATAGGAAAATGTTGCGGCGAGACTCCACTTTAGAAGGAGTTCTGGCCACAAAGGCGGAGATGGATGGTTTGAATGAGGGTGACTGGGAACAGGGAGACCAGTCAGAAGGCTGTGACCATCTTTTACATGCGAGCTGATGAGGGCAGGGCCAAGTGGGAATGGCAGTGAGGCCACATACTTGAGGACCGCCTCTGAGGAAGGCCTCCGACATGGAGAGGACGCGGGGCTGGGAGGGGGGTTTGGATAATTGGGAATACAGGGATGGTGCTAACCAGAACAGAGAGCAGAGGAGGAAAACAGCTGTGGGGTGAAAGTAATGAGTTGGATTTTGGGTATATTGGATTTGGAGCGGAATATCAGTTGGAGTTACCTAAATGAAAAGCAATAAATGCAGATGTAGAGCCTGGAGGAAAGTATCGGTGTAGAGATCACTGGGACGTCTTTGACACAGTAATGTCAGTCAGGCTGAGGGTGGAAAGATATGCCTCACCAGGGTTCTGTATGTGGGGTTCTTTCAACTGTTTGTGCACTTCCTCCACCCCCTCATTAAAACATGGTTTTTCAGTTACAGTTTACATTCAGCATTATTTTGTATTAGTTTCAGGTGTACAGCATAGTGGTTACACAATCATATACTTTGCAAAGTGCTTCCTCTGGTATTTCCAGTAGCCACCTAGCACCATATATACTTATAATACCACTTTGTAATCAGGCATTTTCATGCCAAATGGCGTGCTTCACTGTGTGGTAGCGTTCGAAACACTTTCCTTTGTGCAGGGGTACATTACAAAACTTGCACATGTACCGCGTTTCACTGCGTAGTTTATGAGCCGCACACACACGACAACGACGTAAAACATTTTTATTTTTGCTGGTTCCAGTCCATTGACAGTCTCCCTGGTGGATCCGATTTTACTCGTTTCCTGCAAAAAATGTGATATTAGAGGCCTGGTGCACGAAATTTGTGCAGGGTAGGGTCCCTAGACCTGGCCTCCTCACCTCCCCACCTCCTCCTTCCCTAGCTCCTTCAGCGCCCTGCTGCCACCGCTGGTCGCCTGCCATGTTCCGTGTCTCCCTCTGGTGGTCAATGCATGTCATAGCAAGCGATCAAACTCCTCTCCTGGTGGAACTCCTGAATGGACAGTTTGCATATTAGCCATATATATACATTACTGACTATATTCCCTAGGCTATATTTTACATCCCTGGGACTATTTTGTGACTACCAGTTTGCACTTCTTAATCACTTCATCTTTTTCACCCACCCAGTCTCTCATCCCTCCTCCACTTTGGCAACCTCAGTCTATTCTCTGTATTTGTGAGTCTGTTTCTATTTTCTTTTTTCATTTGTTTTGTTCCTTATATTCCACCTTCCACCCCCAGATTCTGATATTGCCCTGCTAGGGCAGGGAACATGCCCTTCTCTCACCCCCAATTAAGAATCCACCACCATAATGATTCAGAAGAAAGCACTGTTGAGTTTGTATTGGGCATAAAAAGTGTTTAAGCACTGCTAGCTTCTGTTCTTGCAGCCTGAAATCACTGGAACCGATACAGCTGCCCAGAGAGAGACAATATAGTGAAAAGAGAAGATCTAAATAGAATTCCTGAAGTACAGCAATATTTAAGGGGCAGATGGAGAGTTACCTGCAAACTCCAGAGAAGGCTCTGTCAGTGGGAGAGAGTGGCATGGAAGAAACCAGGGGAGCAGAGGTTCATGGATCAGAGAATAAAGTCAGCCCTGAGGCACGAGGCTAGAAGAGGGGCAAAGTGATGCCTGGGAGGAGATTTGGCAGTAAGATTGTGGGAGGGAAGAATTTTAGTAGAGTAATGGGGCAGCAGTTGATTGCAGTGGATTGAAGAACGAACTCTGGGGTCAGGAAGTAGAATTGATGAGCAAAATTCATTGTTTCAGGAAGTTGGGCTGTGAATAGGAAAGAAAGTTGTTGCTTGAGGATTTATAGCACGGCTCAAATGACAAGATTCTGGAGGAGTGTGATGATGAAAGTGACTAGGAGAACAGAAAGAGGTTCACAGTGGCTACCTACTTTGGAATCAGTACTACTAGATCCAGCTTCTCAAATTTCACCCACTCTCTACTGCTAACCCACGATATATATGGCCTGTATTCCCTGCCCTGGAGACGTCATTCATGTCCTTACCCCTCCTTGGCATGCCTCACCATCTCTCTCTCACACATAGTCAAACCTACCCATGCTTCAGGGCTGTCCGGAGTCTCCTTGCCTTTCTGAAACTGTTCCTGAGGTGGTAGGAAGTGCCTTGGGTGAAGGGTCAGAAGCTGTGCATTTGAACATTTCGCTCTGCTACTAAGTGTGTGACCTGGAGAAAGTCACTATGATGTTTCTTTACCTTGGTTTTCTTTTCTTTTTAAATATATTTTTATTGATTTCAGAGATGAATGGAGAGGGAGAGAGAAACATCAATGATGAGGGATCGCCTGCCTCCTGCAGGCTCACACAGGGGATCGAGCCCACAACCCAGGCATTTGCCCTGACTGTGAATTGAACCATGATCTCCTGGTTCATAGGTTGATGTTCAACCATTGGGCCCCGCCGGCTGGGCTACCTTAGTTTTCTTGTCAGTAATACCAGCTCTCACTTACACACAGGCTTGTGTACAATTCAAATGAAATAATGTTTGTGAAATGCCTTTGAAATGACAAAAACATAGCACCAGCATATGATACTATAATTTCCTGACTACACTTGTTTATTTCATTCGTTTGGTTATGTTTTTTGCTGAATTAGTTAATTATTCAGCCTTTTTTCAGTGTCTATTATGGCAGGCACTGAGGATATAGCACCAAACAAGACAATCCCTGTCATTGTGGAGCTTGTAGTCTTGTGTAGGAGACAGAAAAATCAACAAATATATATCATGCTAGAGGCCCAGTGCATGAAATTTGTGCAAGAGTAGGCCTTCCTTCCCCCGGCTACCAGCACCAGCTTCCCTCTGGCACCGGAGACCTGAGCTTCCCTCCAGCCGCCAGCAGGCACCCAGAACTCAGGATTCCTTCATAGCCCCAGCTTCGTCCAGAAAGATGTTCGGTCTATAATTAGCATATTACGCTTCTATTATTATAGATAATAGCAGTTGGTTTAAGTACTATAAAGAAAAATATAGCAGGATTGGGGGCTCTGAGTTATAGGAAAGGCTACTGTTTTAGAGTGGTCAGGGAAACCTGTCTGAGATGACATTTCAGCAAAGTAGAGTGAATAAGGGAGCAAAGTAGAATGAATAAGGGAGCAAGGCCATGTGACCATGGGGTGGGGGTGGGGGAGGACAGGGAGGCATGCCTTAGCCATGGTAGGTTGGAGGGAACAGTGGGTGCAAAGTCCCTGAGATATGAATGTGCTCTGTATTCTAAGCAGCAAGTAAACTAGTGTGGCTTGTAGTTAGAGTAAAGATGTGTTTTAAAGGTGGGTGGGAGGAGTAGAGGAAGCAGATCTATTTTTACGGTGATCACTCTCACAGCTCTTTGGGGAGTAGATTGTAGAGGGTAGGCGTGGAAGCAGGAGGCAAGAGCAGTAGGGTGGAAGCAACAGAGTAAAGGAGAAATCGTCAGATTTTAGATGCGTTTTGAAGGATTTCCAATGGGTTAGATGTGCGGGGTAGGAGAGATAGAGAGTCAGAGAGCATTCCAAGGTGTTTGGCCTGAGCCCATGGGTCTGTAGTGAAATAGAAAGATTGGGGGTGAGGAGAGTGGATTTTGTGGGGAATTGGTTTTTTTCTGTTCTTACTGATGCCGTCTACTACTTAATGAGAAAAAGTTTAATGAAAGCAGTAAGGGTCTTGCAGATCATCTAATTCAGTGATGTCCAGTGATAGAAAATCATTTTCTGTAGGAGCAAAGGGAACGCCTGGCTTCCCACCAAGACGAGTCCACCACTCACCTCCCAAACCGCTCTTAATGGCTGTTAATGAGGGTGTCTTATTCCTCAAGCATTTGACCAGAACGTTTGAAAACCATTGACCTACTTAGTTCACTTGTTTTATGGGCTGAGGAGGTTGTTGGAAGTGCCCAGGGATACAAAGCTGCAGTTTTCTTAACTTCAGTTAGTAATTGCTTCATGTGTGGTTAGTTTTTCTTTTCAGTTTGATTGTAAACTCCTTGAAAATAAGAATTATGTCCATAATTCTTCCATATTTTCTTTTTACCTAGGAGAATACTGAGTAATAGTAGGCATCAGTCCAAACATTAAGTTGAACATAAAATCCTAAGGAAAGAAAATCAAGTCTCTGCACGGTGATGCCTGTGAGCTGACCTGCTTCGTTAGTAGAGGGTGGCCATTGCTGGATTTCCCACAGGTCTGGGACATCAGCAAAAGACAAATACCAGAAGAAAAGAGAGAGGTAGATCAGCCTCAAAAAAGGTAACAAGTTTTGGAATCAGATAACCAAGAAAGAAGACATTAGGGAATCATTTTTACCCAATTTTACTATAGCTTTTATAGTGAGAGTAAGACCAAGATAAGTTTGTTATTGCTGAATACTTTTTTTAAAGCTTTGTGCTTTATTTTTTTACTTTTTTATTTTATTTTTAGCGAGAGAAAGGGAGAAAGAGGGAGAAACATTATTGTGAGCGATGGGTTGTCTACGTTAGTCTCCCCAACTGGGGACTGAACCCACCACCTTCCAGTGTACTACGCTGCAACCAGCTGAGCCCTCTGAGGCAGATGTTACCATGTCGCTGGTAGGGGGTGGAGCTCACAGCTATTCACTCCATGTGGGGAAGCTGTGTGCAATCCCATCACAGGTGATTTTCAGTTCCTGCCTTTTTCCGAGTAGACATTTATGTAAAAGATTAAACAATAGGGTCGCAGTTATTCATCCTATCTAATAAAAGCGTAATATTAAAATTAACCATCTCTTTGGGACGGGTAAGCCACGCCCACCAGCCAATCAGAGCAACTGTATGCAAATTAGCCCAGCCAACATGGAGGCCGCCACTCACGGACCTGAGTAAACGGCAGCTTCCATTGCAGCAGGAGTGAAACTGAAACTGTTTGCGGGTGGCTCGGCTTATCCTGGCTTCAGGCAAAACATATTTGCAACAAAGTCTCAATCATAAATAGCAGGCATGGCCTGACTACTAAGGGTAACAATGTCTCATTATAGAAGCCATGAAGTGAAGCAGAGAGGAGGTTTCGTTACTAGGCCTCAGCTTAAAGGAACAGTGCATCAATTAGAGAAGATAAACAAACCCCAGAAACCTGCTTCCAGCCAGCCTTGCTGGGACATTGGGTCAATGGGAGCTATGGGCAGCCTGAAAGCCTGAAAGCACCCCTCAGCCCATCACCCATGCTGGCCACACCCCAATGGGGTGAGGGACGTTACTGGGGGGCTTGGCCAGCCTGCAAACAGCCATCAGCCCCTCACCCAGGCTGGCCAAGTACCCCAGTAGGGACCCAAAACCTGAAGGGACTGTGGGCAGCCTGAAAATGCCCCTCAGCTCCTCACTCAGGCTAGCCACACCCCCATGGGGTCAGGGTCCCCACTGTGGGGGTTAGCCAGCCTGCAAACAGCCATCAGCCCCTCACCCAGGCTGGTCAGGCATGCCAGCAGGTGGACATCCCCCAAGGGATCCCAGACTGTGAGAGGGCATAGGCCGGGCTGAGGGACCTTCCGAGTGCACAAATTTTTGTGCACCGGGCCCCTAGTAGACAATAAAAGAGATGGGAAAAGAAAGGGCTAGAATAATCACCAATAATGTTAGTGAATACCTGTAAATCGCCTGGAGCTGTGCCTGCACGTACATTGTCACTGCTCCTACTGCTATGTTGCCATTGTCACCATCCTCATTTTTTATGAATCCTGTGAACTCTAAAGTGAGTGACTGTTCACGTCTGGATTGAAGTAGTCAGAGATGGTTTCATGAACAAGATGGTCCTTGGGGCTTGTGGGTAGGTGGGAACACAAGAGGGGGTACTCGAGATGAGAAGAACCCTTTAAACACGGGACTGAGGCTGGGAGCGTGTGTGCCCCGTTCTTCAGACAGCAAGGAGACCAAGAGTCTGGTGCAGAAGGAGCATGTGGTTCACTAGAGGGTGAGAGATTAAGATCGATAATTCAGAATTTATTATGTTATGAATGCTACATTACATTCATAAACTTGGATTTGAAACCCTGCATGTGTGTCTATCTGTGAGCTACCCATTAATAGAAAATTATATAGTCATTTTTTAATGCTATAATCTGTGGTTGCAAATTTGGATCTTCTTGAGATAAAATATGTGCTTTTGATGTTACATAGCCTGTGAGACAAACTTTGTCCTTAAAAAGGCTACTTTCATTGGCCTCGTGATTTTGAAATTTAAGGCCCTCATTTGTGATTATTGACTCAAATGTATCTTAGAGGATTAGTAAGAGTATTACGTGCTGCCATAGCCTCCTTAACAGGCTGTAATTCTCCAGAGGAGCAGGCTTGTGCTTTATTCATCCTCAGGTCTCTTCCAGCACTAAACACAGTTGCTGGCATCAGCATAGGCTGCAATAAATTGTGGTTGAATTGAATTTTCAAAGCATTCGAGGCTGGCCACCTCCGCACTTGTGGGAGTAATTTGCAGCAGAGCTATATTTTTTGAGTTATGTAACACATTTAATCTTGTTCTTAGGTCCAGCCTGATGACGGGAGGGGCTAAGCGAGGCGTACCCAACCCTTGGCTCTTTGAGGAACCGGAGGAGACCAGAGGCTTGGGTTTTGATGAAATCCGGCAGCAGCAGCAGAAAATCATCCAAGGTACTGACTACCAAGGACTGTGGGCTCAGGAACCTTGTCAGGTTTTTACTGTAGCCTCGACTCTTCCTTATGCCCGCTGAAGATCAGAAGGAGAACTGTTGGTCTTTTAAAGCCTCTGGCAGTTCTGTGCCTCAGGAAACCTGGGGAACAGACAAATGATGTCATCCATGAAGGTGATAGTGCCTCCCCCTGGGAGAGAGTGGCGACATCTGTGAGGCTAGTTAGCCCCGTGAATCTGATTGGGAATTTATTCTCCAAAAACAGGCTCCATCATTTCCGTATTAAAATAAGTCAGTTTGACCTTTACCTTGAAGTTCATCTTGCCCAGTGACTTTTAAACTTTCTAATTATTTCTTTTACTGTCTTCTATCTTTTAAATTTCAGAAGTAATGCACAATTGTTATACAAAGTCCAAATAATACAGAGGTATATAAATAAAAAGCTTTCCATATTGCTTCTCCAATATATAAATTAATATGTATTTCCTCAGATGTTTTGTCAATACACATGTATATATTCAGTATAAGGATACATATATTGCATAAATGGATTTATGATATATATAATTCTACAGCTTTTTA
>PVJC01042807.1:0-14777 GCA_004026665.1 Murina feae
AGTTCATCACCACCCAACCAGTATTATATGAAATGCTGAAAGGTATCCTTTGAGAATGAGGAAGAAGAAAAAGGAAAGTAAAAATTATGAACAACAAATATATATCAACGAGTGAATCTAAGAATCAAGTGAATAAAACATCTGATGAACAGAATAAACTGGTGAATAGAATAGAATCAGAGGCATAGAATGGAGTGGACGGACAATTTTGGGGGGTTAAGGGTGTTGGGGGTGCGTGAAGAGACTGGACAATAATTATACACCTATGGATGAGGACAGTAGGGGGGCAAGGACAGAAGTTGGGGTGGGAAATGGGAGGAGGGGAGCTATGGGGGAAAAAAGAGGAACAACTGTAATAATCTGAACAATAAAGATAAATTTAAAAAAAAATAGTTCACTCTTTTTATTGCTGGGTAATATTCCATTAAAAGGATGCACCACAGTTGTTTTAACCATTAACCTAATGAAGGACATCTTGGTTATTTCTTGTTATTAATTCTTATGAATAAAGCTACCACTAGCATTCATGTACAGATTTTTATGCAAACATCTCTAAGTTATAATTTCTCTGGGATAAATGCACAAGAGTGAGACTGATAGGGAACCTGGTAGTTATATGTTTGTTGCATTAAAAACTGCCAAGGAGTTTCCCAGAATGGCTGTACTATTTCACATTCCCACCAGCAATGTATTAGCGATCCAGTTCCTCTGACTCCTCACCACTCACTACTTTTAATGTTAGCCATTAGGACAAGGTGTGCAGTGATATCTCACTGTGGTGTTAGTTTGCATTTCCTTAATAGCTAATGATCTTGAACATCTTTTCATGTGCTTATTGCCATCTGTCTGTGTTTGGTGAAATGTCTGTTCGTGTCTTTTGCTCATTTTCTAAATGGTTGGGTTGTGTTTTTTTTGTTTTTTTTTTTACTACATGCAACTTTTTATTAAGTAATTTCAGCAAAGTGTTATGAAAACCTTGAGTGATCTCTCTGAGTAGTATCACTTTATACTCCACCAAACATACCAATACACATACACACACACACACACACACACACACAAATGTACATATACAACCCAAAATGTATCTCTAATCAGTGAACCTCCTTTTCTTGTAAGGATCTCAAATGGGCTCAGAGCAGTTGCCAAAACATAGGCCTTTTAAACTGTTGTAATCATGAATCTCTCTGTGAATCTGATGGATACAAAAGACTCTCTTTCCACAAAACACACAGAATTTTACCTCAAACTTTACAGGATTCTTGGGGCCTTTGAAGTCAGGAATGAACTTCAGATTAAGAAAACCTAATTTAGCAGAATGCCCAAATGGTTGCCTGGATGTGGCTTTGAAGAACTCTACATTTACTTGGAAAGTACAGCTTCAGAGAGAGTTTGAAACTCCCAACAATGATGTCAATCTCCAGTGAGTCAATATTACCTGGGAGTTCATTAGCCAGATGCCTGGGCCCACCTCCAGACCTGACTTGATAAATCTCACATGGAGCCCGGAAGCCTGTATTTTACACAGCTCACAGGCTGGATTCCACAAACTTTAGTATCCACTCCCCCTTCCCTAATAGGCATTTTCCTTTTACTTAAAGGACTCAGGGGATGAGATTATGTAATCTCCAGAGTGTAATTTCCTTTTCCGTGAAAAAAAATTTTCCCTTTAGACTCTGACCTAAATACGCTTGGGATGTCCCACATCTCTTATTCTTGGGACAAACGCATCTTTAAAGTGCCACCAAGGATATTTTCAAATCCTTAAAGCTGTATGGAGGCAGCTCTCTAGGCCTCTCTCTCCTGAACTAAATCCCTGCAGGGTGCTTTCAACTTTCCCCAAATGTTCACTTTGCAAAGTGAGCATTTGGTTCCTCTCTGCTATATGCTGTCCTGTAAAATCTCATCTATTGGTTAGAACACCATGCCCGTAACTCTCAGGTCACCTGCATAAATCAGTAGAGTGTGCTCCTCGGAGCAGCAGGAGAGATTAACAGGTACACTGTTTTACCTACACAGAACAGTGGGGTGTACTGGCTTAGCATCACAATCATCATGGGCTTTAAGGCCTAATTCCAGCTGGTCTCAAATCCCAGGTCTGCACTTAACTAGCTGGACATCCTTGAGTATGATTTTAACCTCTCTAAACTCCACTTTCCCTATATGTAAAATGAGAAGAATAAAATAGTACCATCCTCACTCAGAAGTTGAGAAGATTGAATGAAACCATACCTGCGAGATTGGCAAACAAGGGCTGTTTGATAAGCATTAGCTCCCCTTCTGTTCCATGGATATTGGCTTAATGGCATCTTTCTACCTGGAGTGAGGCTGCCCTAAGCTCCACGTGGGTAAACCTGGACCTTCTTCTGGCCCCACAAGGAGACCTTTTGCTTCACACACTCCTTTTTATTTCCCCTGTGCAGCAGGCTCCCCACAAGGCAACACTGGATCCTTCTCTCCCGCCATGGTGAGCTTGGTACTGCCCATGGCACAAGTCAGGAGCAACTCTTGGCAACTAAGCCTCCCCGGCTTCTACTTACGAATTCTCTACCAGGATAGAGAGCAGAGGTTGTAGGCTCAGAGCTGGGTGGCAAGGAGGTGTTTTTACACCTTGATCATGTCACTTCTACAAACTGGCAACAATCTGCTGCCGAAGCAGAATCTTGAAAGAAAGGAACTGAACTGTTCCAGAAAGCAGAGACTATTCACATGTGTGCATTCCCCAGGGACCACAGAACATTCCAGACACAGCCCCTCTTTCATGTGTCATGCCCTGCACAGCAATGTTATTCTCCTCGACTGAAATGCAGAATATTTCCTCTTCTCTGCTCTGCTCATGTGCATAGCTCTTTAGCTGGGTGCAAGGACTTCTTTACATTCACTAACTTCCATGACATCTCTCAGAGGGCAAGCCCCAAAAGGTGGCTTGAGGTGTTAAAGGCTTGGGTCGCTTAAGTCAAAACCTAGCTCCGCCCCTCTCTAGGTAGGTGACTTTGGGCAAATCACTTCATATCCCTGTGACTCAGTTTCCTCACCTATGGAACTGAAATGATATCAGTACCTACCTTCATAGGGTTATTGTCAGGATTAAGTGATGAGTACGGGGAAGAACTTAGAACGGTGCCCAGCATCGAATAAAGCACATGTGCACAGTAGCCTTAGTACTATTACAGTATTTGTTATCAGGAGTTGACACCCATAGGAAAGCATCAGTGATAACAAGAACAGTAATTGGACTAGGCTCTCTGTGGCCCCATCACTGCCCCCCTGCTGCTGCAGCTGCTGGTTCAGGTTCATTCTGAAGACTCTGGGAAAATTATCTCCTCTCCCCACCCAGCTAATCCAAGGAATCTATCTTTAGTAAACAGAGAGCTTAGGGGTGGAATCATTTCTGCAGAGCCAGCTAGCCTTTATCTACATCATGCTCCCTAGCGACTCAAAGACCCAAAGGCAATAGTAGTTCCCTTTGCTCAGTACCCCTGAGCTTTCTAGGTCCTGCTTTGGTATTTTCCCAGGGACTAGGGGATGGCTTACTCCTGTCCATTAGCAGTTGCTGACTATAGGCACTTCTCTATTTGCTGCTTCTCGCCCCCCCCTGCACCCCCACCCCCATCTGAGTTTGTTGCCGGCCCACAGGGTAGTGAGGAGTACAAGTTCTGCAGTGAGACTGCCGAGGTTCAAATGCTGATCGTGTTGCTTCTTCTCTGTGCCTAAGTCTCCTCCTCTGTAAAATGCATATAAATTATAGTGCCTTCACCATAAGGTTATTAGGGAAATGAAATGCAAACAATGCAGGTAAAGCATAGTGCCTGGCACATAGGTGGGCACCTAACAAATGTTGGCACTTTTTAGTATTTCCTTTCTTCCGTCTCCTCTTAGTCCTGTCTATATTCTTGTAGCATGGAAGCTCCTTGATTTTGGCCAATATGAGGCAGGATCATCACTCCATATACACTCCCCCACCACACACACTCTCTCTCTCTCTCTCTCTCTCTCTCTCTCTTTCTCTCTCTCTTTCTCTCTCTCTCTCTCTCTCTCCCCAAGACAGCTTTGAGAGGCTGGATGACTCCATGCAGACATGCTGCTACATGGGGCTGCTAAGAGAACCTAGCACTCCCCTTTCTTCCCTCATAAGTGACTGTGTGGAGCTGTGTTTCTGAGGCCATGGACGGGGAGACGGTCTGCCTCGTGATAGATTCTATATCTCGCATGCCCCTCACAAGAGTCCACAGTGCACCATGACTTAGATCAGCTGTTGTTTTCCAATTTCTTTAGTGGCCACCTGCTGTCTAAGCTAATTTAATAGTCTCCTCAGCACTGGGGAGCCGGATGTTCGGATGTTAACAGGATTGGGTGGGGGAGGCTCCGAGACAACCCAGTGAGGAATGTTAGCACTGATACAGCCATACATCCAGGCGGTGAGTAAAGTAAGCACATAGATTACAAACCCCAGAGGTTTTCTGCTAACACTGGATTAGCAAACATGCCCCATAGGGGAAATCTGCCTTCCCATGCTTTCCATAAAGTGATCCATAACATCAGGAAGGAATTCAAAACACTGCTCTCTGTGCATTCGTGGCCAGAGCTCTGTGTTGCTGATGGAATTACAGGGTGGGGGAGGAGAGAGTGTGTGTGCGTTATGTATGTTCATATGCTCTAGTTGGGAGGATTGGTGTTGAGGAACAGGAATAAAAGATATATAAAAAATAGTAATTCTCCTTCTAAGCCATACAGCATTCCCAACACTAGTATCCCTTTCCATCACCAGCCCCTGGAGATATTTATCACACGCCAATGCAGGAGTTATCTTGGGGGACAGAGAACAGATGAGGTGCAGGAAATGTAAAACGGCTGGCCTGGGCATGAAAAACCTGCTCTGTCATTGACATGGGATTCATTTCCATTTCAATTCCTCAATGGAACAAATATGCATCAGGCTTGGGCTCTATTTTATACTTCCCTGTGATGTTTCTAGAGAGTTGTTTAGATTCATGCATATTATTCTTGGTTTTCCTATTGTGGGGAAGTATATTCCAGTGGATCCTTCTCCTTTCAAACTGGAGAAATTTAAACCTTGCTGCTCTCCTCAGTCACGTCCTCTTCCCTGGATCCCATGGCATCTCTCTCTTTGGGCCACTTTCTTGCTTTGCTTGCTTGACTCTCTCTCACTAGTCAGACATGCATTCATGGGAGGCCAAGGCTATATCCCCTGATTCCCTCCCGGCATTGGCACAGGCCAGGACACTCAGTGGATGTTCAATGAACCCAGATCTCTTGCTGTGACAGGCCCTTTTCTGCTGTGTGCCAGGCTGCTGTGGAACAAAGCTCTTATGAGTCTTAGAAGCTCTGCTGTCCAGCCAAAAACATTTAAGAGGCACATCATTAAGATTCTCAGACATCCTGTTATCTGCCTAAGGTCTACAGACACACCCTTAAGTACTTCTGAGTTTTTAACATCAGGTATACAGTCATACCCTTGACTTTATTTTTACTTCAAGACAATGTTTTACAGCCCTGAGTTTGTTCCTTTCCCCTAGAGCCTTTATCACTTGGAGGTTCTTTTGCTGGCTTTTGCGTCATTCCTCTATATTTCTCCTAAATTCTGCTGAAAACCTTAACAGTCCCCTTTAAATCTCATCTCTATCTCTACCTTATCACACATTGCTGAAGGAAACTAGCTGGCACTTTCAGTATTCATCCAGGATCCCCTTAACCAAATCTACCAGTTCATTAAGTGTATTTCCTATTTTCCAATTACTGTAGACCACAGTGTTGCCAAACTTTTCATCACTACTCATGAGTTGCCTTTTCTTTGTCCTCTGATATCAACTTCCTGACAACCCTTCAAACTTTCACTACTAGTTTCCTTGAGACCCTTCAAATCTTTGCCAATGTCAAAACCAATGTCACATGAGTAATAAGGGATTGACTGAACAGATTAGACCTGATCCACTGTGGGAGAAACGAGTGAAGTACAAGTCCAGAAAGGGATAACTAGAGGATCAGCAAGAAGTGCCTAACAGAAACTGTAAGAAGAAGCCACCAAAGAAGTCTGTGGAGGGCTACTGGCTCTGTAGATAGAGGTGGGGCTGGAGTTGCTGTACGTCAGCAGGGTCAGAAATCAGAAAAGCTGGACATGAAGTAGAGAGAGAGGAGGGAAATTTGAACCCATAAGTCAAGCCTGAACATACAGGACACACCAAACCCACTTGTGTATTCCATCACATGTACCTCAAAGATGCAGTGCCCTTGCCACAAAGATGCAGGTACATCTGGTTCAGGATGCTGAAAGACCAGAGTCTGCAGGTGCTGGAAGACCTGAAGGCTCAGCTGCCACCCCACCCCTGCCAGCAAGGTGAGCAGCAGGTCATGCTTTGTAAGCAAGCCTTGGAGTGGACTTTGATAGGAGCCTTTGCAAGGTTTAAGCAGAGGAGTGATAGGATGCATTCATATGCTGCACACAGATCAAAGGGGGTCAAGGGCAGAAGCAAAGAGACCAATTGAAAGACCACTGCAATAATGTTGGGAAGAGTGGGCCCAAGTGCATGAGCTGCAACAGCACACAGACCCCTGCCTCGCCCTCGGGAGTACATATTGTTGGCTACTTCAATTCTGCTTTCAGATCTCATGCAAATTTCTCTTGTAGTTAACCTTTACCCACAATCATGCGAGGAAGGTAATCTGGGAACTACAGTTCTGGTTTTGCTAAGTCAACAAAGTATACAAACATCACAGAGGCTCTTAATTCATAGCCCCTCTCTTAAAGAAAACACTTAATAAGTGTTAAGTACTTATCTGTATTCTTACCACCTAACCCAATGCTCAACACAGAGCAGGTGCTCCAATTTTGTTGGTTAAACAGAAACTTGGTGTATATCCCAGATTGATTGCTACACCTCTAAAACATTTCCCTGGACACAAATTGTCTTTTTCTCTGTAAAGCGTTAAGAATCTTCTGCATCAACCTAATATCTGTTAATTGCCCTCTCTGTGGGATGGACAGTTTATTGCTTAGAACTAAAGCCATCTACATCCAGAAAACAGCAGCATTAAAATTCATTTAAACTTAGCAGTCAGAAGAAAGATGATCTCATGATGTTAACATTTTCAGTGGGGCCTGAGTGAGAGGGCAGGATCCATGCTTGAACACTTTCTCTTCATTAGCACTTAGTTCCTGCACTGGGCTCAGTGCCCCACCTCACTGACCCCACTCAGACAAGGGGAACTGAGTGATGAGGTGATAATGAGGAGAAAATGTTCTGCCCTGCTCTGGGTCTGCCTGGTATAAAGCAGGACCACAGAGATGAGACTGTACCCGGCTGTTTTAAAATCTTTTCTCATTTGGGAAGCAGCATGATGAAAATTCATCATCATAATAAAGAAGAGGAGGCTGCTGCAGCAATGAGCAAAGGTAAAAGTGTAGGCAAAAATGTGCTGGCCTGGACTCACCAGATAAACTCAGATTCTTGTTATGATAAGTCTTTCAGAAAATCCTAGCATTGCTCTCCACTGCTTAACAATACCAGCTATATGATTGTCGGGGGAAGGGCGGGAGGGAGGCAGAGAGGGAGGGGAGGCTTTCCCCGGGAGGTAACAGGGAAAGAGAGATGTTTTTAAGCCATTAAAGAGGCCCCAGTCTCATGTTATTTATTTAGGCTCTTTTCCAAATTGTGATTTTTTTAATGAGAAAGTTTATAATTTTTCTCTCAACAGTACTGATTCCCCAAGGCATGCAGAATGCCGACAATATGCATGCTTTCCTAGGCCCCAGGCCCAGGCTAGAGAGGAAAGCAGCACATGAAAAAATACCACTTGCTCTTTCCATGGTGGTTCCCCCTAACAATACAGGGGTCTGATCATGAAGAAAAGTGGGGAACAAAATCTTGGTAATCAAATAGCCATCTCTGCTACAGCCCTAAGAGACTCTTTCAGTTAGACCCCTGGTGTGCTCCATCTACAGTGTCTCTAGGCCAGTTTCTGGGTCTATTAGAATTAGACCATTCTCTATCCCACCACATTTACTCACCCCTTCTTATCACTCTCACTCTGTCCCACTGATCTGTATCTCCAACTTCCCCTCCTTTACTTCCAAGGTATGTATACCTTATTTGGCCTTTTAGCAATCAAACGAGGCAGAAACATTATCATGAACCAATTTTTAGATGAGGACCCAAGGCCCAGAGAAGATGAATTACTTCCCCAGGGTTACAGCTTATCATTCTATTTACAGCAAAATCAATACTACAGAAACCAGGACTTTGGAATCTTAAGACTTCTGTTCTTCCAACTCTCCCACCCACTTCTGAGTCTACATGTGAAGGAACATGTTAAAGAAGGATAAACCTTTTCTCTTACCCACAATTTAGCATTGAAGTGGGGCTTGAACATAATATTCCTCCAACACTATAAATGCATCTGTCTCACGGTTTATAAGTTGCATTGTTGTACAGCTATGATCCTATGGATGGTCCACAAAGACATACCAATCTCGATTTTTGGTTTGACAGATAGTGGATCTACTGTGAGCAATTTACTAATTAATTAATTGAATCTGTTGGCATTTACCATACCCAAGGCTCAATATTCATTGATAAAAGAAAAAACAAAATGATTAGGATATGGTCCTATCCTCAAGAAGTTCACAATATAGTCAGGAAAATGTCTAAATAAACAAACTAATTCTTGTACAAGTCATGATAGAATAAACCCTCTTCAACAGAAGAGAAGATTTCAGATGATGAAGCCAATATTGCTGCAGGGAGTTACTAGAAAAGTCTTAATTAAAGAAATGGAATCTGAATGGAGTCTTGAGGGATGGGTAATATTTTGGTAGAGAGAGATGAAGGAAAGCTCCCTGCAAACAGAGATAATAGCAAAATCAATGGCCAGAGTTTTTTTAAAAAATAAAAATCAAAGGGAAAGGAACTTTGTAATTGGTAGTGGTAATACAGTACTGGGAATACAGCTGAAAAGTGGAAAGCCTTGAACGCCAGAGTCTACAATCTAGAATTTCTTCCATAGGTGGAAGAAGGTTTTTAAAGGTTCTTGAAGAAGGTGAGAAAGCTATGAGAGCAATGTAAAAGCCAGGAAAATAGAAACAGAGACCAATATAATCAACACAATTGTGTGGCCTTTTTAATTCTAACAACTGTATGATGAGGTTGTATGATGGTAAATTTTATGTATCAGTGTGACTGGGCTAGGGGATGCCCAGATAACTGGTAACACATTATTTCTGGGTGTGTTTATAAGAGTATTCCTCAAAGAAATTCACATTTGAATTGGTCAGCTAAATGAAGATCGCCCTCACCAATGTAAGCAGTGCCATCCAATCCTGAAGTAGATCAGGATTTTCCATTGCACATAGCAGAACCAACTCTAGCTAAAAGGAAGATCATTACAGCTAATGTGAAACTCACAGAATTTTCAGAAACTCAGAGCCAGTGAATCAAGCTCAGAGACTCTACAGCCAAGAAGAAAATCCAAATGCCAATACACACCACTCATAGGCTAGTCTTACTGGCACTAAGTATTCAGGACCACAAAAGACCTGCAGGACACAGACCATAGGTCACTGAACCAATTATGCCAACACAGGATTTTACTGTTAGGAGCTTTTTTTTTTTTTTTTTAGTCTTTATTGTTCAGATTATTACAGTTGTTCCTATTCTTCCCCTCCCCCATAGCTCCCCTCCTCCTGGTTCCCATCCCACCCTCTGCCCTAGCCACCCCCCCACTGTTCTCATCCATAGGTGTACAATTTTTGTCCAGTCTCTTCCCTCACCCCCCCACATGCCCTTCCCCCTGAGAATTGTCAGTCCACTCCCTTTCTGTGCCCCTGATTCTATTCTATTCACCAGTTTATTCTGTTCATAAGATTTTTTATTCACTTGATTTTTAGATTCACTTGTTGATAGATATGTATTTGTTGTCCATAATTTTTATCTTTACTTTTTCTTCTTCCTCTTCTTAAAGGATACCTTTCAGCATTTTATATAATACTGGTTTGGTAGTGATGAACTCCTTTAGATTTTTCTTGCTTGTGAAGCTCTTTATCTGACCTTCAATTCTGAATGACAGCTTTGCTGGGTTGTAGGTTCTTGCTATTCATCACTTTGAATATTTGGTTGTAGGTTCTTGCTATTCATCACTTTGAATATTTCTTGCCACTCCCTTCTGGCCTGCAAAGTTTTTGTTGAGAAATCAGCTTACAGTCGTTTGGGTTCTCCCTTGTGGGTAACTGCTTTTCTCTTGCTGCTTTTAAGATTCTCTCTTTGTCTTTTGCCCTTGGCATTTTAATTATGATGTGTCTTGGTGTGGTTCTCCTTGGATTCCTTTTGTTAGGGTTCTCTGTGCTTCCTGGACTTGTAAGTCCATTTCTTTCACCATGTAGGGGAAGTTTTCGGTCATTATTTCTTCAAATAGGTTTTCAAAATCTTGCTCTCTCTCTTCTTCTGGCACCCCTATAATTCTGATGTTGGTACGCTTGAAGTTGTCCCAGAGGCTCCTTACACTATCTTCATATATTTGAATTCTTTTTTCATTTTCCTTTTCCGGTTGGGTGTTTCTTGCTTCTTCGTATTTCAAATCTTGGACTTGATTCTTGCGATCCTCTAGTCTGCTGTTGGATCTCTGTATATTATTCTTTATTTCAGCCAATGTATGCTTAATTTCTAGCTGGTCCTTTTTCATATCCTCGAGAGTGTCACTAAATTTATTGGCTGTCTCTAGAACATTCTTGAAAAACCTTGTAATTGTGGTTTTGAACTCTATATCCAGTCATTTGCTTTCTTCCATTTCTGTCATTTGTGACCTGTTTCCTTGTCTCCACATTTTAGCTGCTTCCCTGTGTTGATAGAGTGGCTTTCTGTGCTAGGTGTCCTATTGGGCTCAGTGGCTCAGCCTCCCCAATTACCTGAGGTGGACACTCTTGGAGCACCCCTTTGTAGGGTTTGTGCACAGTCTTGTTGTAGCTAAGCCTTGATCATTGTTGGTATCACTGGGAGGAATTGACCTCCAGGCCAATTGGCTGTGAGAATCAGCTGTGTCTAGGATGGGAGAACTTCTGTGCTGGAGACACCCTTATGGGGCAAGACTTGTTTCAGTGGGCTTTGGTGCTCACTGAGTCTGCCCTCTGAGTGTGTCCCTTATGGATCTGAGGAGTTGTAATCTGGATGGTCGCACTCTGACTACTGGGTATACTGGCTCTTGCATCTCTAAGGAGGTGCTAATTTAGCCTCTGCCTGAGGCTACCCAGCAGGAGCTATGGAGAGATCTGCATATTCCTCTTCTTTGTTTGGGGTTTGGAGGTGCCCAGATGAGGCCCAGCTGTGAAGCAATGCAAGCTGCTATGGGGCCGTGGGCCTTCTTTTGGATGTTCTGGGTCTCTCTGACCCAGCTGCAGTTTGTTAGGTAATTTTAGATTGCAAAGGGCCAGGCCCTTTATATGCAAAAGCCTCTGTGCGCAGCTTGGGTGGGGCGGGGTCTCAGGGAATCAATAGGGCGGAGCAAACAGCTATGGCTGATCCTCAGCCCAGCCCTAAGGGGAACTGGGTCTCAGTGTACCGCAGTAATCACTGCAAACACCACTGAGAAAAAGCCACTCTGGAGTTTCTCCCAATGCCAGATAGTTCAGTTTCTCCCCGTATGAGTCTGGATCTCCAGAAACTCGCCCGGAACTGGAATTCAGAGCCATTGGGAGCTTGTGACTCCCTTCAGATTGAAAAAGACAACTGTGTCCTCAGTTGCCAGCCCTTTCTGACCACGCCTTCATAACTCTGCACTTTACTTCCGCACCTCCTCTGAGTCTCGGTGTGCTTTTCTCTTTCCTTCTAGTTGTAGAATTTCCATTCAGCCAGCCTTCCTGTGGTTCTGGGTGGTGACCATTTTTTCTTTTTGTTGTAGTTTTGAACCGGCTGTGCAAGGCACCAATTTCAGGTGTTTACCTATGCCGCCATCTTGGTTTTCCTCTACTCTTAAGAGCTTTGCTGCTATTCCTCCTCCTGAAAGCCCAATCATGGTTTGCCATTCTCTATGAAAAGGCAGATTCTGAATGTGACCTTCCTCCTTCTGTAGCCTGTTTCCCTGGTGGAACCTGGCTCACCTGTCTGGCCTTAGCTAGCCTCAAGGATGGCTTGGAATGCATGCAAGTTTTCTTGCCTGTAGTGTTTGAAGGTGAAAATCTCAATGATAAAAATCACCAAAATTGAAGATGGGACTCCAAAAAATGTAGAGCAGCATGATTATGAAAAATACCCACTGCTCAGCATGACCTAAAGACAAGTTTATCTAGTACTATCAGAAGGTTCTTGTTCAACATGAATTTTTAAAAAAAATATATATATACATATATATATATGATTTTAGTTTTCCATAGTTCTCATTTTTGGCTCTAAGAACCTGTTGAATTAAATGTCACAATTCATTCATTCCATAAATTATACAGGCATTCACTAGTTGCCCATACCACATGTACTCCACAGAGCTGTTGGGAGGGGCACTACCCTCCCTTTGTCAGTCTGCCTCAGTGACATTACTCTCTCTTCCTTTTTCTCTTTCCCTCCCATATGCAATCCACAAGGCTAGTGTAAACTTTCACAACTTTGCCTGAAGAGAAGAAAAAAGGCATTTTTCCAATTCGCATATACTAGCAAAAATCTTCAAATCACCTTCCTCTTGTCAGAGTGAATCCAACTTTGACACCTGCCCATTCAAAACATCCGTAATAACCCCAACTCCCCTCAAAAGCTATAACTTTAATTAAATTTAAAAAAAAGAACTAGTCACATGTTAGACACCATATTGCCAGAAGATGCAAACACAATGAATATTCTACCGCCAATAACTCATAAAATGAAATATCCAACAGCATCCTCCCCACCAGTTCCTCCAAGGAATTCCCTGGGGAATGGGGGAGGGGGCATCTAAATGCCCTCAACATTCTGGATGCAGTGTACAGAGATTATTGGTTATCACAGTCATCCTCCTTTCCAACTGGGATACACAGTTGGAGGATGGGTAATGAGGAGGCAATAGAAAAGATATACATTTGAAGTCAGACAAACTTGGGTTCCAGTCCTGGATCTTTTTTTTACCAGCCTTGTGACATTAGACAATGACGTATTCTACCTCAGTCTCAGTTTCTGCCTCAGTAAAACGGGCATGAAATTCATACCTCACAGAGCTTTTGCAAGAATCAAAAAATATATGCAATACATCTCATATAGTAGCAAGCAAATGGTAACTGAAAGGTTAAAGTTGGTGGTGCGTTGGCAGGCTAAATAGCCATCTCAGATGGTGATTAAAGAAAACTTGAATTTATTTAAGGAAAAGGGAATGGGGAAGGAGTAAAGGGAAGGAGTAAATAGCACCGAACCAAGTCGTATTGGGTCAATGATGGCAGCAAAAATATACTTAGGACAGTGAAATAAGGAAGGGCATAGAAGCAACAGGGAAGGCCTAAGCTGGGCTGCTTTGGCTCACTGAGAAGTCAGAGGAAAGGGGGCCTTTGAGACAGTTTCAGAGGGTTAGAGTTAGACTGGGACAAGTTGCTGGTGCCCATTGTTCCCCTGGTTGCAAGTCTCATGGGGTCCCTTAAGAGGTTGGTGTATATGTGTCTGTGGGGGGATGGCATGGGTATTCTTGGAGGAAGATTATGTACTGTTCCTGTGTCCTGGACATATTTCTCTCTTGCAGATGGAAATCTGAGGGGAGCTCTCAGGAGATAGTTTTAATAGAATATTCATCAGCCTTCCAGGTGTGCTCTTTCAGGGTCCTGCTCTTCGCTGATTGGTCGGAGTTGGCAGGGGGTCATTAGTCAATGTAGCTGGTCCTGAGGCAGCCAGGGTGTCACCTGTCTAGTTTTGCTGCTTTTCTGGGCTTGGAGCCGAAATACAACTGAGGACTAGATGTTATTTTCAGGGAGGAAATGGTCCGGGGGTCTAAATCGCCTAAACAGTGATATGCTAGGGGAGGATAGGTTACTCTGGAGGTAAGGCTCTTGTTTTCCCAGATATGCCCCTTGCTACGCTTCTAGGGCTTTCTGTCCTGGTGAGCTTCTGTACCTGGTTCATCATCTTTGCTCTGCTCATGTCTGTCCAACAGTAACTACTACTAGTACTGCTGTTAGCACTGGTTACTATCACCATCACCTTTATTATTGAACCTAAGCTGTCCTATTAGCTCAGAGTCAAAAACAGATAGAATCCCTCATGCCCATGCTGAGAGTTCATCTCTAATAGATGAAAAAACCACTTCCTTGTCATTTATATCATGGAAACATTCAAATTCTATTGGACATAATGGTTAGGCTGCAAGTGGCAATGACAGCTCCCAGAGGGGGAAGACAGATCTATCTCTTAGGAACCCTGTGTGGAGCTTAACCCCTTTTCACCCCCAGTAGTTGCCTCCCCCATCCTAACGCAGACACTGGCTTCCTCATTATAAGCTGCCTGGGGCGGGAGGAGGAGTTACTCTCCCTCTCTGCAGAAAACAGTGACTGTATACATCGCCCCTGTAGAAAGTGAAACTGCATGGCTGGGAGAATCCCATCATCATTCCATCCCCTAATGAGAGAGACTGTTTGCAGGCAGATGAAATTAAATTGTAAGCTCTACTGACTTCAACAACAGGTGCCATTTGGGCAAACCCAAAGGGGGCTATTGAATTGTCAAAGAGATTTAACTCTTCCTGACACGTCGGCATTGGATAATAGCCTCCCACAAGTTTTGCTGCCAGAAATATCACCACTGGAGATCCATTCCACTGGGTTCTTGCCC
>PVJC01042808.1:0-14779 GCA_004026665.1 Murina feae
CTCCTCTCCTCTCCTTTCCTTTCCTTTCCTTTCTTTCACTCTAATATTTTTCCCTGGGTGTTGAAGAGTGATGTTTCATGATGAAGTTTTTTCCAGGTAAATTACACAGTTCTTCCATAGTTACTAGTGACAACTAGAGGCTCTAGAATGGTTTGTCTATGAAAACAAGACAATCAACTCATCAAACATCTACTGGGAACAGGATAAGATGCTGCTATATGCCAAGATCTAATGTGACTGGATCTTGACAAGATGTGTGTATAAAATTTTAAAAATACCCAATAACCTAGAATATTTTAGAGCAGCCATTTTATTAACCCAAAATATCCAGACAGATGTCTTGTGATTTATTCTAAACTTTTTAGCTAATAAGACAAGATGTTTGCTTTGTTTTTAATGTGGTTCTAAAATTCAGGTTTAGACAGCAACAATGACTACTTTAATTATTTTGTTTGTTCTGGTATTTATTAAGTTTTGGCACATCACAATTTACCAGGAGGCACAGCTCAAAAGAGGCTGTGAAATGAATT
Organism: Murina feae; assembly: GCA_004026665.1. Classification (NCBI taxonomy): domain Eukaryota; kingdom Metazoa; phylum Chordata; class Mammalia; order Chiroptera; family Vespertilionidae; genus Murina; species Murina feae. The sequence goes on from PVJC01042808.1 coordinate 531, forward strand.
ACATTCATTTGTTGTTGAGCCTACTACTTGCTCTACTGATTTGTTCTAAAGTCCTCATGGAAATTCCTAGGGCAATGCACATGCATTCAGCCCATAACCATCTTGAACCACTAGGGGGGGAAATGCATGAAAAAATGTATCCCAAGTCCTGAGTAAAAACACCAGTTCTTTCATAGTTCATTTTTCAGAAGTTACATATAACACTGATATTATAAATTGGAATTTTAATAGATTACCTGCTAAAGTCATGAGAATAAGAAGAAAAAGTTCTGGTTTTATTTTCCCCTCCAAATTTTGTCAGGAATTGTGATGAAACATCCCCGTTATAATCGGGACAATGACTTTTTGAGAATATATACATTTTTTTTCCCTGTAAAAGGCTTTATCTTTCTTGAAATTCTAATATATCTAATAAAGTTTTTTGTTTTTTTTTTTTGGAGGAAAACAGTTTATTCACCAGTGATTTTTTCAAATCATTATTGTTAGTAATAAACCTACATCTTCATATGCTCCTCTTTCTTAAACAGGCTGATATTAACTCATAGACTGGCATGCTTTCCTGTAATGTGATCTAGAAAGATTGCATCTAGTCACTGCTATAATTAAAATGTAACAGATACAAATGAGATTCAAAGAATTCCTTCCCACTTTTTACTAATTGTGCATCACAGCATCACTTTCATTTGTGAACAATACCTCAGGTACATTAGTTCAACTTAAAGTTACTTAGCATTTTTGAAATTTTCTTTGACTTTAATAAACTCATTTAATGCAATTCTTTTTTAAACTCTTGTGTTTACTTCTCTCAGTCTGGGCAAGAAAGTAGTTTAATAGTCGAGACTTAATGAGCATACTTTGTAATTTTAGAATGTAAATGAAATTGTTGCTAGAGTTGACATTGTTGAGCCACAACTTGTGGCTATGCTTTCTTAAAGTAAACAATCAGCAGAGAAGAGGAATAGATAATCAGACATTTGAATATTTTGTCAACATGCTGTTAAGTGTCCAAATGTTTATGAAATATCTGGTGTTTGACAATTTTGTTTATTCCCATAGCTATTTAGTGTTGCATAGGAACAGAAATGTCCCCTTAATTTGAATAACCCAGTAATCTCTTAGAGCAGTAGATTTTATATTGCAAACTAATATCCAAGTAAGAAACTTATTTTATACTAGAAGCCCAGTGCACAAAATTTGTGCACTTGGTGGGGGGGGGGGGACGAGCGGAGAGGTTCCTCAGCCCGGCTTGTACCCTCTCACAGTCCAGGAGCCCTTTGGGGATGTTTAACTGATAGCATAGGCCTGCTCCCCAGGCCTAAGCCAGCAGTCGGACATCCTTAGTGCTGCCATGGAGGTGGGAGAGGCTCCCACCACTGCTGCCATTGTGCTCACCAGCCATGAGCCTGGCTTCTGGCTGAGCAGTGCTCCCCATCATGGGAGCACACTGATCACCAGGGGGCAGCTTCTACATTGAGCATGTGCCCCCTGGTGGTCAATGCATGTCATAGCGACTGGTTGTTCCACCATTGGGCCAAAACCAACTCACTGACATCCCCTGAGGTGGTCTCAGATTGTGATAGGGCACAGGCTAGGCCGAGGGACGCCACTGATATATGATTGGGGCTGGGAAGGGACTCAGGAGGTTGCCAGCTGTGGAGGTCCACGGGTGGGCTCCAGGGTAGGTCTGGCCTGTCTCACTCAGTCCTGATCAGCCACACCCTAGCAGCAATCTAACCTACTTTTTGGAGGATCTTCCCCCTGGTGGCCAGTGCATAGCAAGCGGTTGAGCAGCCTTAGCATATCATTAGCATATTATGCTTTGATTGGTAGGATGGATGACCAGACACTTAGCATATTAGCCTTTTATTATATAGGATCATGAACCATTATATTGGTGCATATTCACACCTATACCCATATCTGCCCCCCACATAAATGTATAACTGAAACAAAAGCTTCACAAACTAATACATAGTCTTACTACATGTGATGAAATTTTGTATTTTTTATTTCATTCCATTATTTTTTAAAAAGTGAGTAACTCTCTATGTTCATTTCATTGCCTATGGAATTAATGGGTTACAAATCAAAAACTTTTAGTAGAGTGTATATCCAACCTGGGGTGTCTCCCCTAGGAATAGACATACCATAATGATACGTAACCTTCCAACAATTAGAGAATGAGTGCAAGCTTCAGTCTTGACGAGTACACAATATATATTCATAGTGTACCTCTTGAATAATGTAAAGATCTTTTCAGTTCCTATATGGTAAAAAGGGAGGGTTGGAGTTAAGGAAGTGTCTCCCATATTTCATTGCTTTCCAAAAATTTTAATTGCCAAGGTTAGCAAAGATTCTCTGGGGAGAAAAAGAGCTGTCAGTATCAGCAGACAAGATGCCAGTTCACTCAGGAGCTCTTAGCAGCCTGTACCTGTAGATGCCATTTCTCAGTGTCATGCTTTCTTTAATAAGGGGAGAGGAGCCTCAGTGTACCACATTTGGTTCTGCAGGTGGGGAATGAGTGACTGCCCCATTGTCAGAAGGCTCTTTAAACTTTTTTTTTGAACACTTAGTGTCTACAAATTACCTGCTTTCATTAAACATATCACCTGCTTCATGCCTTGGTGACATAGAGATGAAAATGTCAGATGACATATTGTTTATCTGATAGCCTCTTGTCCAAGGTATTTAGGCTTCTCATTCAGCTATTGACCATGATTTTGACCACATTTGTTTTCTAGATCTAAAGCAGATCTTTCCAGGGTCCTCATTACCTCCAGACATTCACTGAAATCTTTAACCCAGGTTACCATTATGCTGTTTAGTCTCCATGTGTTTGATTTTTTTGGATTGTTTTTATTGTAGTTGATTTCCAGTTTTATGCCATTGTGATCTGAGAAGATGCTTGATATGATTTCTATTTTCTTGAATTTGAAGAGACTTTGCCTGTGCCCCAAAATATGGTCTGTCTTTGAGAATGACCCATGTGCACTTGAAAAGAATGTATATTCTGTGGCTTTGGGGTGAAGTGTTCTGAAGATGTCTATTAGGTCCATCTGCTCTAGTGAGTCATTTAGGATTGATGTTTCTTTGCTGATTTTTTGTTTAGAGGATTTGTCCAATGGTGATAGTGGGATATTAAAGTCCCCCACTAAGATTGTATTGCTGTCAATCTCTCCCTTGATATCTTCCAGAAGTTTTTTTATCTATTTGGGTGCTCCTATATTGGGTGCGTATATGTTTACCAGAGTTATTTCTTCTTGTTGAATGGCTCCCTTTAGTATAATGAAGTGGCCTTCCTTATCTCTTTTTATGTCCTTCACTTTGAGGTCTAATTTGTCAGATGTAAGCATTGCTACCCCAGCTTTTTTTCATTTCCATTGGCCTGTAAAACATTTTTCCATCCTTTTACCATCAGTCTGTGTGCATCTTTTTTTCTGAGGTGGGTTTCCTGTAAACAGCAGATATGTGGATCATGTTTTCTTATCCACTCAGTTACCCTATGTCTTTTGATTGGAGCATTTAATCCATTTACATTTAAAGTTATTATTGATAAATACTTGTTTGTCACCATTTTTATTCTTTACCCCTGTGTTCCTTCTTCGTTTCCTATTTTTTACTTTTTACAGTAGGCCCTTTAACATTTCTTGCATTGCTGGTTTGGTAGTAACAAACTCCTTTAGTCCTTTTTTGTCTGTGAAGCTCCTAATTTCACCCTCAATTTTGATTGATAGCCTTGCTGGGTACAGTATTCTTGGATTCAGACCCTTCCTTTGCATGACTTTGTATATTTCATTCCATTCCCTTCTTGCTTGATGTGTTTCTGTTGAGAAATCCGTCGCTAGTCTGATTGGAGAGCCTTTGTAGGTAACTTTCTGTCTCTCTCTGGCTGCTTTTAAGATTCTTTCTTTGTCATTGGTGTTTGCCAATTTAATTATAATGTGCCTTGGCGTTGGTCTTTTGGGTTCATTTTGTTTGGAACTCTGTAAGCTTCTTGGATTTGTGTGAGATTTCCTTCCCTACAACTGGGAAGTTTTCTGTTATTATTTCTTCCAATAAGCTTTCTATTCCTTGCTTAGTTTCCACTCCTTCTGGCACCCCTATTACACGGATATTGTTTCTTTTTGTGTTGTCCCAAAGTTCTCTAAGGCTCTCCTCCTGCTTTTTAATTCTTTTTTCTAGGTGCTGCTCTGCTTGGGTATTTTTTTCTACCTTGTCTTCTAGCTCACTGATGCAGTCCTCTGCTTCTTCTAGTCTACTATTGAGGCTTTCTATTGAGTTCTTTATAGCACTGATGTCGTTTTTCATTTCTTCTTGGTTCTTCTTCATTTCCTCTTGGTTCTTATACATATTGTCGAATTTGTCTTCCATTCTTTTCGTCCACCTTATGATCATTTCCCTGAATTCTTTCTCCGGCAAGTTGCTTGCCTCCATTTCATTTACTTCCCTTTCTGGTGATGCCTGTTTTTCTTTCATATGCGGGCTATTTCTTTGCCTCTCCATGATCTATCTTCTCTGGGTATCTGGTTATATAGTTTTTTCTCTCCTTTCTGTGAGGAGGAGCAGGGCTCGTCTGGGTCCACGTATTCTTGGTTTGAGCTCTGGTGTTCCTGGGTTCCTGGCTGGTCCCTGGGTGTCCTGTTTGCAGTATCCCTGGATGTAAACAATTCTGGTAACAGTCACCCAAGATGGTCTGGTCTCTGCAGCACAGTTGGCAGCTCCGGGAGAGATTTCAGCAGCAGTGAAGGCAGCGCCCGGTTAAGGGAGTCCCATTCGGGTTCTCCAACAGTCCTCTGGAGTATAGCTGTCGCACACCCACAAATTTCCATGCTTGGTACATCCACACATACTCTGTTCCTTCTCTCTCTCTCGCACTGTCTTTCAGCCTGCCTTCTCATTGGCAGCCATTGTTTTTTTTGCCCAGGTTACCATTATGAATCCCAGAGAAATTAAAATCTCTCCTGCTTGTAATGATAACTATGGAAGAAGAAGAAACCTCAGATTTTCATACTGTATGCAGATATTTTTTTCTGTAAAATATTATTTGTAACTTTCTTAAATAATTCCTGCTTTAATTTGAAGATATTTTGTCATTTTCTCTCTTTATGGAGAGATAGACAACTTTTCCTCACCACTTCCATAAATATAAAAACAATTTAAAGCCCTACAACCCCATAAATATTTATGTATTTAATTGAAGGATGAACAATTCCAATCTCTTAAATTTGTCCTCAGTTTCAATAAGCATTATCCTTCTATCTCTGTGTTTTCCTAAATTATTTTACTGTCTTTGCCTTCTGTCCATTGTTGTGGTTACCAGAAATCTAGCAAGAATGCTAGTCAGGATTTTTTATAACTATGAGTGTCAAGGTTATGGAACTTTAGCCTTTTAATAATGCATCCTAGCTTTTTTCTAAATCAATGATTTTTATAGAGTAGATGCCAAGTATATATTTCTTCAGTGGGTACCCTTAACAGCATTGCTATTTAGCTAATAAGTTGACTTCTGGATTTGTATATTTGTCTTTCCTCTCATTCTTTATTATTATTTTTTTGCAATCATAACATTGTTCATTTACATTCCTAGAAATTCCTATTTGTGCTTCACTACTCTAATTTCTCAAAACTATTTGAAAATCTAATCTAATTTCTCTATTACTTTTGTATAATCTAAATATTTAATAATCAATTCTCTAATTACATTATTCAGATAACCAATGAATAGTTTTGTTTCTACTGCTTGTCTTGAGTAGCAATTATTAAGTATATACAAGATTATAATGTCAATTGATGAATTCTTTGTATAATCCTACAGCCAGCTATATCTATATAGTACAGGGAAGTAGTGGGTCTATGATTCTGATACTTCTCAGTGTATGGTAATTTCATGGCAGCTGGACATCTACCAGTATTCATTGAAATGTGTTATGAATTACAAAAGCTTTGGCCATATGGAAAATTCATTGGCTGCCCATTTGTTTTCATTTGCTCTATTATAGTCAATATTGAATTTATTTCTTGTTTCTTTTATAAAATATCACATTTGGTCAGATTTGGTTTATTTAAATGTTATTGCACACTCTGTATACTAACTGTCTGTCCTAACAGAACTCTAGGATAGAAATGTTGGTTGGGAAGAACACTGACTGTGTTCATTAATTATGTTGGGATCCAGGTGATGGAGACACCTCATGATGAAGGAAAACAAGGAAGAAATGTTCTCCAAGTTTGAGAATTTTATTTTAGACATTTACTATGAAATATACTAGGTACTAATGAAAATATGACTAGGAAATCAAATACAGCATTCTGCTACAGAGGACCATTAGAGATAGCTAATAGCCCCTGGGCCTAGGTGAACACTGGGAAGAGGTGCATTAGGAGAAAACAGTGCTTTCTGAGTCCACAATATTGGAGGAAGAGTAGTGAACTCAGAAATGACACAGTGTAAATAATTTCCATATGTATGATAGAGGGTTGAATTAATTATATCCCAACCATTTCTTCTAGCTTCTCGTGAGGAATCTTAACTAGTTTATTAAGATATATTATGCTTCAACATACATCTTGCATATAGAGGTTTTCTCCCCTTTTCTAGGAATGATTCATTTTCAAATGTTATTAGCAGGATAGTCATGGTTTCACCAACAAGATAGAAATACAGTAGGGATTTGTACAAATGGAACTAATGGAGTAATATTTAGAGTTTTGTTCATCCTGTTAGCACAGTTTATTCCATTACTCACCAGATATCTACTGACTTCAGACTCTGTGCAGCTGAGAATGGAGAGGAATTAAACAAAAAAGAAATTTGAAATATAGAGTCTGCCTTCCAGAAGTTTACAGATTTTTACGTAGGAATTCAAGTCATATAAGTATATGAAACAGTACATTATGGTAGGGAGGTACTATTTACTTAAGACAAAAATTACCAATAAAGAAAGTGATAATAAAGGATGTACTTTTGTAAGCTGGGGAGGGGGGGTTAGATAATAAAGTATTAAGAATTGCCAGCTCACTCCCTGTGCAGCCTAGTAAAATCTTTAGAATTATCCCCTTCCCCTTCCCAGAATACAGTGCTTACTAAGCTCATTGCTCTCTTTATTGCTAAATTTGTCTTTCAGTAAATACCACCTCTTATCATGATGCCCTCTTTCATATGAATGTGACTTGCATTCCTATGTAACCTGTAAACTTCTGGAAGGCTGGGTTCTATATTTTACAAATATGACGTAGAGGGTATTATGTTAAGTTAAATAAATCAGTCAGAAAAAGATACATACCTTATAATCTTACATGTGGAATCTAAAGAACAAAATAAATGAACAAATAAAATTGAAACAGATTATATATCTATCTATATATCTATATCTATATCTATATCTATATCTATATCTATATCTATATCTATATCTATCTATATATGATAAACTGATGGTTGCCAGAGCGGGGAAGGGAGAGGGGATGAGTGAAAGAGGTGAGAGGCTTAAGAAATACCAATTGGTAGTTACAAAATAATAATGGGGATGTAAAGTACAGTATAGGGCATATAGTCAATAATATTGTGATAACTATATATGGTGCCAGGTGGGTACTGTAAATACCAGGGAGGAACACATTGTGAAGTAAATGATTGTCTAACCCCTGTGCTGTATGCCTGAAACAAATACAAAATAATATTGAAAGAAAGCTAATTAAAGAAAAATGTATCTATAGTCCTAGAGTGTTGGTATGTGGATTGAAGGGTCCTGGGTTCAGTTCTGATCAAGGGCATGCACCTAGGTTGCAGGCTCGATCCCTGGCTCTTGTTTGGGCAAGTGTAGGAGGCAACCAATCAATATGTCTCTCTCACATCAATGTTTCTCTCTCTATGTCTCTCCCCCTCCCTTCCACTCACTCTGAAAATTCAATGGAAAATGACCTCATATATATGTTTTTTTCCCTCAATACATGCTAGCTGATATTATTAACATGTAGTAAAAGCAAGAGAACCCTTTTCTCTAGTGTATACAACAATAAAATATTTTGAATAAAAGAAAATTACCACCTCAAACTGTAAGCTTGCCTTAGGCCAAATTTTGGGACAATTCTCTTCCTAGAGAGGAAAATTGATGAAGTTTCAGTTTATTCATCTATATGAGTCAGAATCACATCTGTCTGGCTAGTCCAGCTGTGTCTGGTACCCAGTTCTAGTGCTTGGGACATAGTCATAGTAATGTATCCTGCTGCCAATTATTTAATCCTGTTCTCCTATACTTTTGTGCCTTTGCTATTCAAACAAGGGACGTAAAGAGAATTGCCAAGTCAACAAATGAATCTTTGTGTGTGTTTACACACAAAGCATTGTTTTGCAGACTTTGCTACAAATATTTTGAATATAACAGTTTTATGAAGATAACCCAAGGTAGGATTAGCAGTTGGGCATGCTAGAAGGTCAGGACCTTTGTTTGTGGTATTATTTATTTCTGAAATATTTTCTCATTGATATAGTTCAGTTAATTTATACAGAATGATACCATGGAATGGAGAATAATGAGTGTTAAGAGACTAGAGGATAAGAGAAGATGACAGTTGCCTTCTATGGGAGGGCTAAAGTAAGATAGATGGAAGGATGGTTGAAGTCTTGTAGAACTTCAGAACCCATGATGTATTTTCCTTGTGTCCTCAGTGTGTAACACAGTATTTAGAATATAGTAGATATAAAACAAAATCTGCAGAATGATTTATAGAGAGGATATCAGATTTGAGATTTTTGAAAGTAGATTAATGTCTAATGAAGATAAAAGATAAGGGGTGGTGCCACCAGTGGATGCCAAGGTTGAAGAAATATGACTCCAGAACATTTCCTGGACATTGAAGAATTGTGATCCAGAGTTTTGCCAGGAGGCAAATACTTCATTACACACAGGAGGAGAAAAGGAAACCTCAGAAATAATAAAACTAGAAGTGTGTTTGAAGCCCATTGGGGACAAAGAATTAGCAGATCTCATCATAGCTCTTTGAGTTGGAGGTGGTGGAGTACATGAAAGTGACAGGTACACATTTAGAGAGAATTGTATATCACATGGTGACATTGGTTAAAACATGCCGATCAAGACTGAGAAATTGTCTTAATAAAAAATGTTGGTTTTTTTGTTTGTTTGTTTGTTTGTTTGTTTTTTCCCCCCAGAACTTAATAGAGATTCTAAACAAAATGCCAACAGAGAGAGCTAGTCCTGGAGAAGGAGAGTCTAGGAACAATACGCTTATCTGAAAGGGTTGAGAATACCAGAGTAAAAAGAAAAACACTAATAGGAATCAAGATAAATGGTACTAGGAGATGGGAAAAATGATTTTTAAAATGTAAAACATTTATTTTGCTATAATTACTGGGTATTCAAGTGGAAAGATCCAGTGAGCAGATGAACGTATTTAAATGCTATCACTTAAAATGTTTTATAATATGTATTGTTTTTATTATTTTCCTTTCAATGTTTAATTTTTTTTCAAAGGAAACTGGGTCTGTTACAAAACAGAAAAAAATAGCCAATGCTGGAGAAGAGTTTCAGAGTGTTTAAGGACACGAAGCTCCACTTAGTGAGCACTGATTTACTATGTGCCAGGCGCAGTTTGGAGAGCTTTAAAGACATCAATTCATGTCACCCCTCCCCCCCCCAAACGCTGTGGAGTACTTATCACTATTGTCTCAATAACAAGGAGTAGAAAAGGATAAATAAGTTAGCCCGCATTTATATAGAAATTCAGTATTGGAGCTGGGGTGACGCCTAACTAAAATTTTCAACCACTGCACTATTTTACTTATTGGTACTAATGTGGCTTTTAATATTAAACCTCTCTGAAAACCACCAACCTTTCTCAGCTGTTATGGTATATCCTCTTCTTGGCAGAGATTTTCATTTTTTCTGTATTTAGCAAGAGCAGGTGGAATGGGTTAAAGGATAGAGGGAGGAGTAAACACTGACAGGAGACTGTAAGCCAACATGCAAGCATTACAAAGAGGTGAAGGATGACACATCATAATTCAGTGGGATGATAAAATGTGATGGATTTCCTAACCACCGGATCTTTCACTGACAGGCTTGTCCCATTCTTTTTCATGCAGCTTAATTATATGAGGCTGTAAGATACTGAATGACTCTAGTGTTAGAAGGTACTGTAAAACACTGTCAATAACTCATTCAAAGGTGAGACGAACTGGGTTATAGATAATCCCTAAACTTTTCTAACACTGTGAGTTGGTTGTCCATGCAATTCTAAACATACTTAATATCTATAAAATCTTTGTGATTATAGGCATGGGAAATAAGAAGCAGTATATCTAATGAGGTTGAGAGATTTTAGCTCTATAGATTATAATTTACTTGAGAGCTAATGTTTACAGGGATCAGATAAGTTCTACTAGTAACATGTCTAACAAATAGATTCTTCATAAGCGTTTATTGAATTGTATTAAATTTAATTAACATAGAGCCAATAAAACATTTTATATGGTACATATAAAATTATAGACTCTTTTAGAACAAATTTGAAATGTTGATTTAGATCTATATTTATTGATTTTGAGTGGTGTTCACAATGGACCATTAAGTGAAAGAAGGACGGTTCCCAAATATAATGTGCTTAGAGTACATTTATGTTGTGTAAGTAGAATACTATGTATGGATAGCACTTTTTAATTGAACAGTTTTGAGGCCATATAACAGTGGTTGAGTGTACACAATCATACTACCGGGATTTTAATTCTAGAAATCCCTCTTATCAGTTGTGTAAACTCTGAGTAAACTACTTAATTTTTTCTGTGCTTCAATTTCCTGATTTTTAAAATTGGGAATAATAAAACCTCTCATAGAGTTATAATAAACATTAAAAGAGATCACAAGTATCAGAAATTTTAATATAATATCTGGTTTACATAAAACATCCAAATAATTTAATTATTACCTTTATTATTATGAAAGAAATGTGGAGCGAGTTTTACAAAGAAGTTAACATGCTCCTTTGTCCTTGTTTTTCTGAATTATTACTTCAAGCAAGCATACATAATATTTTACAGTTAGATAACAAAACACATTTTTAATTTTGAGGGCTAAAGTAACATAGAATCTTTGTGTTGGAAGGGAATTTAGATGGTATTTGTCCCAATTTCCCAAGTATAGAATTCAGAACCCCCAATGTAAATTTCTTAACAAATTGACTTTGAACATCTATAGAAAGTCCTCATATTACTTACCTTCTGACTAGACTATAAATTATCTGAGGGCATACCCTGAATCTTCCAGTCTTTCTGACTGCTCATGGAATAGTCATAGCATAAAAACTACCTTACTATGATATGCTAGAGAAATCAAGAGTTTAATATTACCATCCCAAGGTGTAGCCAGCCAACCTATTCCAATACCTACTTAGATTCTTTTAAATATATATATATATATATATTTGATTTTTTACAGAAAGGAAGGGAGAGGGATAGAGAGCCAGAAACATCGATGAGAGAGAAACTTTGGTTCAGCTGCCTCCTGCACACTCCCCACTGGGGATGTGCCCGCAACCAAGGTACATGCCCTTGACCAGAATCAAACCTGGGACCCTTCAGTCTGCAGGCCGATGCTCTATCCACTGAGCCAAACCAGATCGGGCCCTACTTAGCTTCTTAAATACCATTTTCATTCTCCCTTTACACCTGAGAGGCCTTCTGAGGGCTGAAGGAAAAATATCATCTCTTAACACTCTCTTGGGTCTTTTTTATAAGAGCACATATACAGAAGAGTTTAACTTTCCTTGACATTATTAGCCCTAACAGCTGTCTCCCAAATAGTACCCTGAGTCCTTAAAAAGCATATTAAGAAGATTACAATACAAGGAGTTCAGGATTAAGGATGCCCATGAGGGGATGCCTATTGGAGCAACCCTCACAGTTGCCCCATACAAATACATATTTCATGCAGTAGTTCCAAGAATCATGTAGGAACCTGAAGTAGGGGGTTGGGGGAAGGGGAAGAAATTTATACTTTAAAATGTATATTCTAGGTCACCTTTTAGACCTGGGGTTTTAATCTATTGAACTGCAACTCCCCATCTTTGCCCAGACTCCAGTTACCTATGGCCTTAGCCACACCCAGAGCTCTATTAGGAGTAAACATTTAATCAGGAAGGCATTTGGTCTTTGGTTAGAACTGTGCAGTGGGAGTTTTGAGAGCACAAAAAATATTTGTGGAATGAATAGAACTAAATTAGAGATAACATATCACACAGCATTCAAAGAATCAGAAATCATGCGCAATACTTAAATAAACAAAAAACATACAATGTAAAAGATTGGATATACACCACTTCTACTTTGACAGGCATTGGAGAGATTGGGTTTGCTTTTTGCCCACTCAGAGAATTTATCCACTTTGCTAGTGTGAAGTAAGCCCTGATCTTAATCAATACATATTCCCACATAGGGCAAGAGAATAAGAGCAAACTATCTCAGGTCAGGCAACCACTTTTAAGAAAAAGCTTATTACCCCCTACCCCCTTTCTTCTTTCCTTTGGTGACATCCAGGATTCTTTTTAGAAATATATATATATATATATATAATTGATTTTTACAGAGAGGAAGGGAGAGGGATAGAGAGTTAGAAACATAGATGAGAGAGAAACATTGATCAGCTGCCTCCTGCACATTTCCTACTGGGGATGTGCCCACAACCAAGGTACATGTACCTAACTGGAATTGAACTTGGGACCTTTTAGTCCGCAGGCTGATGCTCTATCCACTGAGCCAAACCACCAGAGCAGCATCCAGGATTCTTGCCTCTGCTTGCCTATTTCAACTCAAGGTAATTCTAACCAAGCTCCTTCCTTAAGTGGATCTCTCTTGGCTGGTCCCATAAAAAGGCACTATGGTTCTGCTGGGACAGAGAACTTAAAGATAGAAGTGTTGCCTGGTCATGTGGCTAATTGGGTTGAGCATCTTCCCAAGCACCAGGAGGTCACCTCTTTGAATTCTGGTCAGGGCACATGCAGGTTGCAGGCTCAGTCCCTAGTAGGGAATGCGCAGGAGGCACCCCGATGATGTTTCTCTCTCTCATCCACATTTCTCTCTCTTCCTCTCCTTTCTTCTCTCTCTGAAAATCAATTTAAAAAATATATATTTTAAAATAGCAATGTTGAAGAATAAGTCAAAGACCACTAGAAGCTATTAAAATATGCCTATAACCTTCTGGAAAACTCTGTCAGAGAGATGAGAACATTTTTGGTCTCTGAGAAATATTTGTTTGCTATGTTTATTCTGAAGAACTCAGAAGAAGTCATGTATTTTATCATGGCTTTCTTTGCATAGCCAATAATAAATACAGTACTGGTTACAGCATTTATTCTTATATATAACCAAAGACCTCCATTAGCTATTGAAAACTGTTGAAATCCATGGATGCCTGCCTGGTCCTTCTCTAGCAGCTGGTTAGATCTCTCCTTCAGTTTCCTCATCTATGAAGTGGGGGTAGTATTCAGCCTTGCCTCCTAGTGAGGATAAAATGATTAAATCCTTAGTCAGTTTTAGCTACTTTTGCTATTTTCCTTGCCCTACCAGCTAGTTTTTAAGTTTCTCAACTACATTTCCCCCTCTCACTCCTAATAATCTAATTCCATTTTTATCTTTTAGTTTTTCCAAAGTTTTTCTCCTCCTCCACTTCTTTATCAGTCCTTCAGAATTTAGTTTACCTCCTTTATTTTTTATTGCTCACTAATTATCAAAATGTCTAAATTAAAAAAATAGTTTTCAATTAAGTGTTATACACATATTTGTTCTCATTGACAAGTATAACACCCTTTAAACACTTTTTTCTCTTAAAAAATGCACAGTGCCATCTCCAGCTCCCTTGTGAAAAATATATTTTAATATCAATTGTAACATTTAAAAAAAATGTTTTTATTGATAGCAGAGAGGAAGGGAGGGGGAGAGAGAGATAGAAACATCAACCATGAAAGAGAATCATGGATCAGCTGCCTCCTGCAGGCCCCCTACTGGGGATGGAGCTTGCAACCTGGGCATGTGCCCTGACAGGGAATCAAACCGTGACCTCCCGGTTCATAGGTCAATGCCCAACCACTGAGCCATGCCGGCCGGGCAATTGTAACATTTTTAATTTGAATACATCAGTATCTATAACAAGATAATTTTTAAAATGCATTTTTACAAATGATGGTACAAATCTTTCCAATGTTGTTGGCAAATTTGATTAGCATTATTCTTAAAATCATAC